>JAQLOL010000020.1:21950612-21962384 GCA_029783665.1 Naso thynnoides
GTGTATATCTGTATATATATATATATATATATGTATGTGTATATATTTATATATATATATATATATGTATGTGTATATATAAACAATAGGATAATGGTGAACATGGACGAGAGGTTAATATTGGCTGTATTTTCCTACAGATTTGCTTCCAAGGCGTTTTTTAAGCAGGTATGCCTGGTGCGACACTTGACTTTATTTTTTGATAATCTCTCCTTTGACCTGTTGCTGTGGGTTGCACCCGTAGCTGCATGATCCCGGAAATAAAACCGAAACATCTTGATTACCCCCTGGTGGCTTGCTGTGAGTTTGGAAAGCATTTTATATGCTATAACTGTGAGTGAAGGATGAATTTTAAAAGTAAATATTGCAGGCAATCAGGTTTATCTAATATCTGGGAAGCCAAAATCGTAGTCGACATTCATATTTGGTTAACTGTGCAATTTGTCCCAGAGAGTCTTAAGAAACACTCATGTTTGGTCAACAAAATCCCAAAAAGAATGATCTGAAGGACAGTTAAATGGGGTCAGTTTTTTGTGAAGTCACCGATGTGGTTTGTCATAATACATTTTTTAGTGCTGGGTCAGCTAAACATAACCTCCTCAGGTAATGCTATGCATTCTGCAGTGTGCATCCAAAATAACACAATGTGTGTCTGTGGTCATTAACAGTTCAAAGCATTTTATCTACTTGTTGTTGAACCAACAATCTTTTAGCTCCGAGATGGCATTTGGAACCAATCTGCTAATATTCCAGCCAGAGAGAGAAACAAGTTTCTATCTCCAGCAGCAAAGGTCAGGCTGAACATAGGCCTCCGTTATTGAAGGCCCCTTTGTCAACACGACCACAATAAACAAGCGAGCCATTCTCAGCTCTGCTCTAGTGTGCTTATGCTGCATGAAAAGAAGCGTGACTATTTTAATTGTAATTAGAGGGAGAAAAATAGGAGGACTGAGCCAATCATAGAGCATGAACTTTGTGTGTTGGTGCGTGTGTTTGTAGTCCAGTGTGTGTCTGTTACTGCATGACTATATACTCCTTGTGTAGTTGTCCAGGGCAAGCACAGTCACAGGCCCTTTCATTTCTCCCTTTTATGTGAATAGTGAAGCTGTCATGACTGACACTTAGTGAAACAGTGCTTTACAATCTGCAAGCCAAAGGCCGTAATTGTAGCGTGTTTAGTCACACTGTTAATACATTGGTTAGTGTGAGAATGTTCCAGAACGGGTTTATTTTACCTTTTATTCACTCTCTGCTTCATTAGTATGACTCACATCCTGACATTTCATTGGCTGTGTGTCATCTCACTGTCATCTCAGCCACTTAAAATCTGAAGCAAGCTCAGCTGCTCAGTTGAGCTTTCAGCAGTAACATTTCATAAGGCCAGAATGTGAACACTTTATGAAAGAGAGGACATGACCACTGTGATTACTTTTGTGAAGAATAAAACTGCACATTTTCCAGAAGTAAAGTTCTGTGGGCTGAATAATTGGTAAAAATGACACATTGACAGCACTTAGTTAGACTAGGTGTTTGGTAATACTGTTAACACTTTAATGAGTTTGATTTGATTGATGAATTTTGAGCAGCCAACAATGAAACTCTTTGATCATCAGTGCAGATCATGACGTGATCGTCGTCATGTACAGGTTAATAACAAGACTAAGAGTTAGCCGCCATGCAGGCCTGTAATCCTAAACGTAAGCACAGTGGTGCTTTGAGATGAATGCTAAAATCAGCATGCTAACATTCCTGCAAAGACAACACAACACTGATGTTTATCAGGTGTAATGTTAAACGATGTGATGCAATCCATTTAAATCAGCACTGTGTAATTTTGACTTCTAGAAACGAAACTTCACGATGCACTTTCATACGTCACATAAAACAGCAATTTTAGTAAAACTGGGTCATATTTTATGGAGAAAATGTCCTCTGGTTTTCCCTCTGATGTCCTGTGACTGCTCTGCCTCAACTCTGTGATTCACGGAGGTTCCAGAAAGCAACATGTAGGCTGCCTGCAGACTGAAGCTGCAGCACCAGGTCGTTGCTGGTGACAGCTCCGCTAAATAAAAGGCTGCAGACAGACAGAGCAGTCGTCGAACATCAGAGGAAAACCAGAGGGCATTTTCTCTGTAGAATATGACCTTGTTGTACTAAAATTGCTGTTTTGTGTGATGCATTAACATGCATTGTTAAGTTTTGTCTTTGAAGCAGTGAGTCGCGGTCAAAGTTACATAGTGTTGCTTCAGTGACATTTGTAGAAGATAGGACAGATCTCTGCTAATGGTGAGAAGTCAGAAATAGACTGGTATGGTCCTTTCACAAGAGCCATATTGAGACTCTCATCCCATTTAACCATTGTATTTTCAATTTGTGAGAAGCCAAGGCACATCAGTATGAACTCAATAATCTAATGTAAATTTACACTGTACAGTACGACCCTCTGGTGTTATTGATCCATTTCAGTGTTCGGAAACTGCACCTATGGGACCTTAAATCCCACCATTTGATTGATATATTTAATTAAATGTGCCAGTTTACACTGTTAATTGATGCCCAATCACTATGTGCAAACATATTGTGACACCACCACAAACTAATAGTCACCAGTGCACAGCTTATGTGTGTGTCTCATGTTTGCGCATTTCATCAGTTCACACAAGAATTCATGTTGATGCACAAATTAGTCACTCATAAAATAATCAGTCCTTTCTGTAAACAGCTGTAAACGGATTATGCTAATTACATGTATAAATAATAGAGACATACCATCTCATAAGCATGTACAAGTGGTTGCATAGTTTCTGCCTGTGATTCACAGAGACCTCTACTATTAGACAGTTAATCTATGCCAGGGCAATGTCACTGATCATTTCCTGTGATAACGTGTTCCTTGTGTTGAAAGCTGATATTTGGACTTACAGTTTTAGCTTACAGTGTATAATAAAGATGGAAAGACGTGGCATTAAGAGACATCAGAAAAAGTGTCAGCAGCTCTTCAGTTTTACGACTACAAAGGTTAATTTATTAAAATAACAAAATCAGCTCAGCAGAAAGCAAGTGTCAGCTACATTTTACAATATCCTGTAAGTATAATGACCTTCCATCAGTGTTACAGATTAAATGGAGTGCTATGTGATATGCTATTGATAGGAGACAGTAAGTGCTTAACAAGAAATATATTTATATTTCATGCAGCATGTCTGACATTTTTCAAATAAATGCCACAGTAGAAAAGCACATCACATCATGCATAAAAATGAGAAAAAAAGACTTAAAGTAAAACACGAAACTTTACTTGTTGTCCTACTTCTCTGAAGTGTGAAATATCGATTTGACTCTCTTGTAGGTGTTTTAATTCCCTCTTTATTCGTCTAAAATTGGGAAAAAAAACCCAATTTTGTTAATATGAAAGTTTGAAGGAATCTTCTACCAAACAAATTATATACTGTGTTTATCCTCGCTGGCCGTCACACCTTGAAAGAAAAAGCCCATTTTGTAGATTAAAAAAAGAAGATGAGGGCTCTTTCAGAAAGACTCTCAGCCTTACCATTATGCCCTCCTAGCTACACAAACTCAGCAGGAGCCGATCTATGAGGCTCCTCGGCTGCACAGGGATTTAGTTAATCAAAGCAATGGGCTAAGGTGTGCTTGTGGTCGGAAGACTTTCACCCTGATTAGAGAAAAAAACAAGACAGAGTCAAATAAAAGATGAGGGAGGGCAGATGGAGGTCAGAGATAGAGAGACAACGGGTCAACCAGGTCACACATCACCAGCTAATGCTGGCAAGCGTGTATTGTGTGTTTATAGCCTTGCAAAAAGTGTTTACACATACATATAACATAGGCCTATACTGGCTGTTGTTGTTGTATGATTCAGATCCAAATGAATTAAAGCAGGCTATTGTTTATTTTAAATAAGTAGTTCTACTGTCCCATCCCCATGAGACTGTTAATGCTTTTTAGTATTCAAATAACCTGAATGAAAAAACCTGAAACAAGCCCACAGCAAAGTCAGTAAATAAACAGAAAAGAAATGGTTTTGCAGTGATTCAAGGAAAAAAAAAACCCTCTGGCCACACACAAAAAAATTCTCCATTAATGACACACAATGTCAAACAAATATGAGAATTCAATGTCCAGTTGTTGCAGGGTTCGATTATGAAAAACTGATGGCGTAGCCGTAACTCAAGTGAGGATGGTATTTATTGTGCTCGCTTCCAAGTGCAGGGGTGAACCAGTGCAAAATATTTACAAAAATATGCAAAAAATAAAAAAAAGTCAGTGAAATAAAGTCTATATACAAGCAAAAAACAAGGAAAATCTATTTACAAGCTGTACCTCAGTTACCATCAATGTTCGCTCTCGCTCTGAGTTGTTACCTCCAGTGTAACCCCAATTACTCTGCCCATACCTTGGAGGCAGCACCCCTTATTTAGGGACTAAACCCCTCCCACGATCACAAAAATAACAAAATCACAAATAATGCTGCACCAATGCAGCGTTTTTAAGCGCACCGGAAACACATACAATATTTGAACAGCTTCGCGGATGGAGGATGAATAGTAGAGCGACTTGGTGAGTTATATGAAAAGACTGCTTATGGCAAATGATGTGATTATGCAGGTCGGCAAGTGTGCACCCTTGACGACCTACAGTGATGGACAACACGGCAGTATGAAGCTACGATTAACGGAGAGAATACTGGAAAGTCCGAATCAGCTGGGTGTGTGTCGGCATCCCTGCGTGTGTATGTTGCTGTGTGCCTCCACACACCGTGACGGGGCGACTCCGTCACACAAATAAAATGTATGGTTGGGTGAATGTGATGAGACCACAAAAGTGGAACTATTAACACCTAAAACTCAACAGCTGTGACTCTTTAGGTCTAATTTTAGCAATGCAGAAAACAAAATAGTTTGAAAGCGTTCATACTTTCGCACTTATTGTCTTCTTTATGTAAAAATGTAACAGTCCAGCTTTTCACAAGTACCATCCTAAGGTCATAAATATGTCCAATAGATTGGATTATGATCAAATACCAGCAGCACTAAGTGTGTCCTAGTCCTTAGTCCTAATTAGCTAATAATAGCATGCTAAACTGGATAGGGAACAGCTAAACATTATACCTGCTAAACATATAGCAAGCTGCAATGTAGCCTAATTGTGTGTATGTTAGCATGCTGATGTTAGCATTAAGCTTAAAGCAGTGTTGTGCCTTTTATTTTAGTCTTTCAGAGCCGCTGGCATGATGAAATGTCAGAAAGTTGTTGGGGGAGGGGCTTTCAGGCACTTTGTGTCCATCTAGCACTGAATATGTAACAATAGTAGTCACTTAGTCTTTTCTAGATGTGTCCCTCATACTAAAATACAGCAACAACTCTGGCCTAGTGTTAGCTACTGACAGGTTAACATCATCAGGGGATTGAGGAGGAGGATGCGGGCTGGTACATTGCAAAAAAAACTTTGTCAAGGGTGTTTAAAACTACAAAATATTTAAATGTTTGTCTTCATTTAAGTAAATAGTGACAAGAAGAAGTGTCCTTCATGTCTTTTAATTACATGGGTCAGCCAGTGACCAGCTGATGTGTTTCAGCAATTAGCCGCCATCAGCATTAAGTTCGCATAAAAGAATAAAAAGTTCAAGTATTACGATAAATAATTTCAGATTCCCCATGGGAAAACATTTCTTTTGACACTTGAAAATTTTTTTTTAAAGCAACCCTATCTTGTATTTTTGTGCAGGAGTTGTCCTATGTCTAACGTCTTTTCATACCCACATAATGCTAATGAAAGCTACGTCCGAAAACACGTCCTGTTGGTTGTTGACTGCCCAATGTAATTAAAAGACACAAAACGAGTGTTGGCTTTTTCTTCTTTTCACTGTAAGTTTTGTAGCTGTGCACCGTGAATGAATCTGTTAGTGGTGTATTTGAACTCTTCCATTTAAGGAAATGTCACAATATTATGTGTGTTTTCCATCCATTCAAGGAGTTTTATTACTATTACTATTATTAGGGCCCAGTGGATATCAGTTTGCCGATATCATCAGAAGATATCAGCCTGTCACAGTTGTATTGGTATTGCCATATGTTTTACGATATGCCCAGGTATTAAATATGGTTTTGTAGTGACAACACTGATGTTTGGAATAAGGTTTGTTAAATTGTAAGATATCCTGCCTCCACTACATGTCTTTGCAAGTGTTTGATAACCACATTAAGCTGATATTATCTATATGTGATATTGAATGATTTATCGTATATTGGAATTTTCTTACTCCCTAATATCGTTATCGGTATCAACCCCCAAAATCCCGTATCGGTCTGCTTCTATTGTTGCAATATTTCATAAGATCTTTAAATTTCATGATACACCAGTTAAATGGGAACCACGGTGTCAATTTAGTCTTGCTTTTTATTATTTTGTTCAGTCAAGAAATCAGCAGTTTGTACAGAGGATTATTTTCTGTCCTCCCTTGAAGTTGAGTCTAGCTGACCACAGAAAATGTGAACCTGAAAAATTCTGACCTTATGTGAGATGAAATTCTTGCCCAAGTGGCAGTGAGGATAAGAATGGCCAGACACACTGAGTGCTGTGGACACAAGCTTCAGCCTGTCTTCAACAAGTAAATACATCAATACGTCAGTTATTGGGCAAGAAGTCTGAGTCATGAGGTAAGAGGTCAACTCTTTCGCCTTTGGCCCAGTTTTCTGTCTCTATGTATACCGTGTCTCCACTGACATCAAACCTACTGTACTCAGCCTTTGAGAGATGGCTTGTCTAAACATTGAATAATTTACTTTCAGGAACTATCAAGGAAAATATTGGGTTTCTTTTAAATGATTAAAGCTAAAACTTTACAGAGAAAATGACTCCACAGTCTTTTGAGTCTTCTGATCTCAGTTTTTCAGTTTTTATTTGAGACAGTTTTATCCATGAATAAATCCAAACAAATCCAATCAATTCTTCAGAGAAAACATCCTTTCAAAATCCTTAACCATTTCTGAAAATTATCTGTACAAATCAAAACTATACACATCATCAGAGCTCTATTTATCCATTTTTTTTGACAGTCTGAAAGACACTAATTTACACTAGCACAGTATCAAAGTAAGGGAGGAAAAGGGCATTTTATCTTGACGGGTAATTTCATAATAAGATTCAAAACCATTGTTACTTAAACTGATATAAAAAAGAAAAAGCCATAAAGATATCCTAACTATATATTAAAGGCAAAACAGGAATGATTAAAACCTAATTTCCCTGTCTGTGTAAACAGCAGCCCCAGATAATACCCTGCTCTAACATTAGGCAGGACGTTTTAGAGACTTCACATTGGGATAATTCATTTCTTTTACATGTCGTCAGCATGTGGTCGCAGCCTGGCGGACCGCTGGGGATCCAGGGTCAGAGTAGCGATGTGGCCAGTAATTGGGTCGACATGGAAATGACCCGTCCTTTCTTCCTGACTGCTGTTTACAGACACAGGCTCAAAACTGGACTCCTCTCGGTCCACTCCTAGCTTTCCCATTAGTGTGGTAATATCGTCCACTTCTTGATCTCCTGGGAAATGCCGGTGCAGAGGCTCGGATTCATCCTCAGCAAGGAAAGGAGGGTCGGTGACATGCAGCACACGGGAAGCCTGAAGGTTCTGCAGGGACCGTGACTGGACTGTGTGAGGACAACATGCAGAGAAATTATTAATAAGTTAAAGCCTTTGTGGCCATGTGGGTTTATTATTGTGTGTTTGGCAAACACTTCCTCCAATTTTTAGAAATATATAAACATTTAATACATATTTTATATCCCCCTATAATAAAATTGTAAGCAAATATAAAATCTTTCTAAGTGTGTGTTCATATCTCTGTCTGGGGGAATCCACATGTGTAGGTTGCAGATAATGACCGACCGTAGTAAAACGCAGATGTGAAATTATATAGCAAGGGTTCCCAGACTTTTTCAGTTTAAGACCTTAAAGATAAATTTGCTGTCTTTCTGGGTCGGGAATTACTGACTTACTTGTTTATAACTGGCTGGTAATGAGCACAACAATCCCTGAAATAAAATGTTCATGAAATGTACTTATTTCATGATAAAATTATATTACAGCAATTAAAATTCGGACTAACTCATTAAATATGTACTTTGCTTTTGGAAGGACATATTTTATGGACCTGGGGAAACAAAAAAGGACTCTCTTTTTCTATTTCAGTTAGGAAAAATTTACATATCAGCATTGTTTTGCATTCTATTCTGCCAAATGGTGACCCAATAAAAATGAGTCCCTGACCCATTTTGGGTACTGACCCCTAGGTTGGGAAATGCTGTTATATAGTATGTGTTTATATACACTGATAGATATTTAAAATGTCCCTATATCTGCTTGCAATTACAAAGTATGTTATTTGCTTACAGAGTGTGTGTCATTGTGCCGGTATGCACCCATGCAATGTTTTTATTTTATTAATAGATCAAATTCACAGCACAGACATTAAAGTTGGGAAGGGCAACATCTGAAAATCAAACTAGCTATTGCACGAGACTCCTGAGGAAACAACTTTGCTGCCCTCACCCCTCTTTGTTTTTGTTCCATAGCTCCACCCTTCACTTGGGAAGCATTTTATTTTGTTTGATATTCCTCTCTGTTTCAGATGATCATCTTGCTACGTCGGCTTTCCTTTTTTTTGGCAGGTGGGGTTGCTTTTTCCCTGTGTACAGGTGTTTCTAAAGCTGGAAGAGCAACTTTTACTCCTGAATCGTTCGCCACTGTCAGTGTTGGACAAGTTACTCAGAAATGGTGATTACTCCTTATAAAAGTAACACATTTACTTTACTTATTACTTTGTATCAAAGGTAATTACTTATGTGATACATATGTGTGTGTTACTTTATTATATTACTTTTGCAACCCAACCGACTTCCTAAAAAAGTGATGCACAGCTTGTTTAGCATGCAGCTCCCAAAACTTATTCCACTTTATTGGAACAGTAATTTTGTTTTGTCGGCTACTAATTTAAAATCACGCTAAAGCATAGCAACACCACCAGTAGCTTATTAGAACTTCAACATTAGTGATCGCTCAAATCAAATACGCCTCGTGTAGAAAAATATAAATCGGCACATGCACGCATACCTCATCGTCATAAGATATCTGAAGACAAAAAATAACATCCCTCTCTAGTAATACCGCAACGCAGTGTTACTTGGATCAGTAACTTTAATTTAATCACTGCTTTGGTAATTGTAATCCCTTGCTTCACTAGTTACTAGGAAAAGTAGTCTCTATAAACAGACTCTACATTCGCTGAATGTAGAGTCTGTAAGCATAGTAGGGTGATCTTGCTACTGGAAAAGGAACATGCACTCTCCCTGAAATGACCTGTGATTGGCTGAAAGTGTCTGTCACAGTCTTCATTTTCTAAAGCCTGAATACAGAGCAAAGGAGAGGTGCAGAAGTCTAGTGTTCTTTCTGACCACCTGAATTACAGTATACTACAAGGCCATTTTGGAATGTTTGCCCAGTGACACCAAAAACGAACCGTCTACCTCAGCTATAAGAAATCTAAACCTCTAAAATCTTGTACTATGGTCTTTAGCACTTGGACACAGTGCAGTAACGATTGCTTTTTCAAGGCTGTTAAACAGGTTATAGTCACAAATTACACCTTGCTGCTGTACAAACCCTGAACTTGCCTGCTAATTAAAAATTGACACTTTTGGTGGTTTTTGCCAATAAATCTAATAGTAAAGTTGTAAAATTAAAGTCAGTCATCATAAGCTGCTGAAAAAGCAATGGCTCAATAAGTAATGATAATACATGGCCTTGGCTTTCTGTGCATCGGCTGTAATCATTGAAGTTTTAAGTCGACAGTAAATCCTCAGACAGGCGGAGCAGGCTGTGAGGCTCTGCAGGTGAAAACCTTTCAAGCAGAGGGTGAGACTACGGTTCTAACAAGCTTCAGCTGTGACAGAGAGGTGCTGGATTAGTTGGCAGGTGGGCGTACAAAGCTGTTTGGTGCTGAAGGTTACTCACTTCTGACTGGACTGAAGTCTCCTTGGGTGACTTTGGTGTCAGAGAAGGGCTTGAGGTTAGGGAACAGGATTAGGGAGAAGGACAGCAGGAACACCTGAGGGATGGAGAAAAACAGGTTAAAAAATAGGTAAGGACTCCCAAGAAACCATAATTCACACACAAGCTCAAGTCAAAGAAAGTTAAAAAATAAATAAATAAATAAATAAAAAATCAACAATGAATAGCTGGATGGATATTCTCTCTCTGAATACACTTTAGGTATTAAAGCCCGTCCAAGAAACTTTGATGTTTTGTTGATTGTAGCGGCATGTGGGACAAAAACTGTACTGCTGCTTACTCTCGTAAAGACAGGCAGTCTTGTCTAGGGCAAGCATTTATTTTGGAAGTAAGTGAAAGAAACATGCCATTTATTGCGCAATACCAGATTGACCATTAACAAAAAATTTTCAGATTATCTAAAGAAAAATCATCCTCTTGCTTCCAACCATAAATACTAAAAAGTGTTTCGCAGTGTTTCCGTTAAATGAGCAGACCAGGCAAAGGCATTGCAAAAGACACGATAGTAATCCTCAGTCTCCTTGCTGATGGTCTCATTTGTTGATACATGTAAAATGTGAGACTTATGGCCTGGACTTGCACTGGCCTAAACATTCTGATTGATAGTATCCACGGTGGTCTTTGACCTGGAACTCAAACAGCATAAATTTGTAAAAGACAGACAATTAGAAAACAAGAATCCCATAAGCACGAGGTAAAGCATGCATCAATTTTTTACCAAAAGTAAAGCATAGCTACAAAGTGTACAGCGCTGTAAAGTTGTTCATATTTTCAGTCTTCAACAATGATTTTGCTAGTTGCTTGCTAACTTGTTTGTAGCTTGCTTGGCTAACTGGAAGAAGGCCCAATAGCAACCAGCTGAACAGGGATTATTGCTGCCTACTGTAGCGGAGTCAGACAAAAAAATTGATTCTCTTTTGGCATTGGTAGACTGGGACAAGGACAGTAGTCCACTTAATGGCCTGATAGAGCTATAACCAGAGCTCGACTTAACCATGCATGTAAAGTACTGAGTGGTATGGATGCTGTTTATGGACAAGGCCATCATGTTGCCTGAGGTTTGCACTTTATTCCACTGGAGTGATCAAAGGCAAAGACTGGCTGCTATTCAAACACTGTATTTTCCTTTACGGGGTGTCTTATGTGTTGTCTTGCCCATGGTAGTTTGGCCTTCTCGGTGGCTAATCCAGCCAAAACAGTGGTTAGAGCTTTTTGTCTCACCATGAAGGTGAACGGTTTTAACGATGAGTCATATGGAGCGTGTGGGCAGTTTGTTTGTCTGGCAGAGGGGGTGCATACCAGTACACATGTCCCAGTCTGGGCTGGCTTGTTAGATGTATTCATGACCAGAGCCTGCAGCCTGCGCAACTGTTCCATTAGTGACCTGCAGAGAGGAACAAAAGATAAAGTCATTGCATCTTCCCAGTTTTATCAGTATAAACATAGTGGCTGTTTTCTTCTGAATGTTAATTTGTTTTGTCTCTAAAAAATGGATTTGGTCAATATTCTGAACTGCGTGTTGTTCCTAGTGTTGCTCACGTGCCAAATGGGGGTTTATTGTTGCTGTTTTGTTCATGTCCTGATGTTTTGCCGTTTACTGTTGCTCTGCATTGCCTCGTGCTCTGTCCTATGTTTGTCGGTGTCTGTATCTTTATTGCATCTTGTTATCTTCGTTGTGT
>JAQLOL010000020.1:21974174-21985539 GCA_029783665.1 Naso thynnoides
CAAAGACAGCAATGCACTTCTGCTGGTTCTGGAAGATCATTCACACACACACACACACACACACACATACTTTAGCCTCCATAACTATTATTTTGCATCCCAACATTTTTCGCAGCTGGTCATTTTTAAATACTGATTATACTTTTGCAGCTTCTTTAAGATTGTATAAATACTATTTCTTAGCGTCAATCAGGTTCCTGTGCTACATCATGCTGTGCACCATTTACAACTAACAACAGTTCCCTTGCGACCTAAACAATTTGCAAGTGTTTTTGTATGACGTCTGGAAGAAAACTATTTATTAACTAAAAATTTGGCCTTTGTTTTACCACTTGCATACAAAAGGAATGCACTCTCTCTTTGTAAGCACTGCCTTTAAATAGGTGAATTATTTTATTATTTGTTACTTCAGATGCTTTTGTCTGCGCATATGCTTCAAAACTTTGTCTGAGGATCAGGTTTTATATGGCTACAAAAATTGCATCTTGCAGGATGGAGTCTCTGCCCCATGCAGAGGGAAGTCCTCGCTTAGGGTTGCCTGCAATGGACCATGGCAGAGCTGGGTCTCGGTGCCCTTTATACCAGTAAAAAAAACCTTTAAAGTTTATTTATTTATCATTTATTGACTGATTTTCTAAAGCACCTTTTAGTGTTTAGATTTGGAGAAGACACTGTACATGATAACTGAGGAAAGTGTTGTTTTACCCATTAAAAAATCATCTTACATGATCAAATATGCTGTAAATAGTTACTGTGAGTTGTCAGGGCAACATTGAGGTCTGTTCCTTTTCCTATACTGGTGACTGGGCTGCAGTTTCATGTTGTGACAACACTGCGGTTAGGGTCAAACCATTTGGTTGGGATGATGAAACGATCATGTTTGGCTCAAATTACCCAGGTTTGTCACAACGAACATGGCTGGAAAATGCTGGTGAAATGGAAAACGAATGGTGGTATTGGAGCATTTGAACAGGAGTCTGTTGCTTTGCAGCTGTCTCGTCAGCTGTCAGAGCATTCCTTCCTCCTTTAAATGAGTAACACGTCTCATTTACATATTAACTGTACATTTATTTCAGAAATATTGATCTGATATTTAAGTATGAAATGCACCCCAGCGAGAGGAAGATAACACAAATTGATGTTGTGGTAAATAGTAAGTAAGAAAAAATGCTAAGATTGCTATGAAATAAAATGAATATCTGTTCCAATATATTTACTTGCTTTTCCTCCCTTTTAGTAGAGACGGATGCCCTTGATGCTTCACTCATGAAATGTTACTCTCAGTTAACTGCAATGTACCACAGACTGCACCCAACACTCTACACACACTGCATATGTGCTGTTCCAAAAACAGATTCATTTAGAAAACAAACAAACAAACAAACAAACAAATAAAGTTAAAGGTTGTCTATTTACTGTGTTAAGGAGTAACTAGTTGCATGTAACGAAAAAATGTAATTTAACTACAAAATAAATGGAACTGTTATCAACTACAGTTACTGAGAAAGAATGTGTGATTAAATTACAGTTACAAAAAGCTAAGGCTATATGTTGAATAATTTTCACTTTGTTGCTTTGCATGTTTTTTGATGTGCGCAGTGTCTTCTTTTGCCATTTCCAGTCAAGGATGTTTAGTAAAGTTTGATGCTATTCTGATGCTTTTGATTGGTTCTCCTGTTTGAATTTGCAGGGGCCAATGTCTACTATTAACACTGCCTAGTTTAAACAAAATGGTTAACAGTTGTAATATGTTACATTACTTTGATAAAGTACTTGAAATATTTACTTACTTATTACATTTTAAATAGGGTAACTAAAAACCAAAACCATTTTTCTTATTTTGAACGGGGACAGTTGGAGAAACATCAGCCAGCGTTTTGTTCTCGTTTTCTTTAGATGGAGGACTTTTAGAAACATTGTGTGTGAATGTGAAACTGAAAGGTCTAGGCCTTGATTTGTTATGTTGTTGTGATTTCTCCTTATTTGTAATGTACTCATGTGTTTATTTTGCTATTAAAAAAAACTTAATATGTCAACTTTTGCCCAGAAAGTTGTGTTTTGCACCTCAGGGCCAGGACACAATTATACAGGTTTCTCAGGTAGGAATACAAATGATCCGAAAACAAACAAACAAACAAACAAACAAGAAAAAACTTTTCGAATTACCCAAAAATCCCACAGAAACACAGAAATAATAAAAAGTTAAAAAAAAAAAAACCTGTCAAATATTGACATATGTGTGGGAGGAGTGTTTATGGCACCTTTCATCAATGTGTCCTTGAGGCCTAAAGGCAGCAGCTGTTCAGTGGCCCTGAAACAGTCTCATTTCAATATGGCCAACTTCAACTGAGCCAAACACACTTCACAGCTGTTAACAAGTACCAACACTTTCACACCACCACTATGATAATATAGGCTTTTCTATACATACTTTGGTGTTGTGAGGTTTCCCACAACAGCTGATTTTAGCAACACATTCTAAAAATTGTGCAAAAGTCTCATTTGTGAACAAGGTGCCAAAGCAGAGAGATAACCAGCCGACTGAGGAGGCCAAACACCCAGAGCTTCCTGCCAAGCTGCTCGTTTGGCTGGCAGTTCCTGTAAGAGAATGATTTCTCTCGATATGGATTATTAACGGCAAATGTGGAATTCAAGATGCAGCTTTAGGGGAACTGGCAATAATTTAGTTCAGGTTAGTCATAATTTTGACATGGGTGTCCTTACGTGACTGGTGGGGCTAGAGGGGAGATTCATAATGGAACACAGCCTCCATCTGCTGGTTAGAAGATGTAAGTGCAAATGAAATGTGAGATCAAGAGTCCTTGATGTTTTATTCAATGCTGATTTTTTTTTTTTTTTTTTGAGCAGTGGGAAAACAGCAGTGCAGAGCCCACATCAGCACAAGTTCATCAAAAGATCATCAAAAAAGCCCCTTCCTGTAAGTCTATGTGACTTTTTTCTGGCTCTGACCAGAATCCAGATTACAACAGTTTACATAAAACATGTGTTTATGTTCATAATGGTGGAGATTACAGTACATATACTGTTTGTGTAGCCAACACTCCTCTGGAGCAGACTTGTATTTAAAAAAAAAATAAAATAAAATAAAAACATTATTAAAATAAAGAAATAATTTATGATTTTTCTGTAGGAGCCTGCATCATTTTGTGTGATACACCTGCAGAAATTCTGCCTATACCCTTTCCCACTATTGTGCATCTTCTGTTTCAATTTTGTGATGATTTTAAAAAAAAGTTTTTGCTTACACGAAAATGATTAAGACTTTGGACCCCGATACAGACCAGGGAGGCAGGGCTGAGGTGATCCAATGATTTAATGAGTCGAAAGACTTGAAAAAAAGGCAGGCAAAGGTCACAACCTGGCAAAAGTTTCCAAAAAGGCAAATAAATCCAACAAAGGTGAAGACAAGCAATGAGAATCCAATAGTTAGAGTCCAGGGAACCAAAATTTAAAATACTAATTGAATGAGAGGAAAGTAACCAGAGTGCAGATGCACATGGAATTATGAAGGGAAAATACTTCAGCTAAATACACAAGGAACTAATTAACTAACCAAGCACAGGTGATGCAGAAAACAGGTGGGAAATAAAACAAAAAACAGGACGTGAAGTAAACCATGAAAAGAGGAAAGACTATGAAGATTTACTCGCCACTCTGAGATGTTTCCAGTGACAAACCTTTGTGTGATAGGAAAGACAAACGTCCTTTGGGCAAGACTGAGCCAGATCATGTAGTCTGTTGATGTGTTGGTGTTTCTTCTGGAGATAATTACAGCAATACTAAAACCAGCAGCAGTCCAGGCAATCTTGAAATTGAGGTAGTTGTGGAGGCCACTCAGATCACAGCAGTGACTTAGATTAGTGAGAAATACAAGATTGCTCTGCAGGCTCCACCATTTCTCAATCACAGTGGGTGTTGAGGCCATTTTTGGATGATAAAAATTAATCTTCAGCGTGTCAGAATTGGTTCATTATTTCCAGTCATTCCTGTTTTTTGCTTTTCTCAGCAAGAGACCCGGTGCAAGAGAAAATTGTTGCAGTGGACTGAGAGCAACTCAGTAGCAGGAAGTCACATCCTAGATTTGGATAAGCACAAAGCTTCAGCCAAATACACAGTAGTGAAAGTAAAACTCAGACCTTTTAAGTGAGTAAAAGCAACAATACAATGGGGTACAAATACTTTGTTACAAGTCATGCACTGAAATTTTCAGCTAAATACACAGTATAACACATTCCCAACTTAAAATGCCAAAAAACAACAATCTATGTTATACATTTTTTGAGTTGTGTACTTAAAGGGACAATCCACTACTTTTCATGTGGATGTCCAATCAGTGTTGATGGTAATTGTAGTCAACTGAAGCAATAAATTCCTCAGTTTATGCTATAATGACAGAGAAAGCTGAGTTTTCTGAGTTGTCCTGCTCACACAGCCTTTCTCGCAGTGCCCACATGTACCAGGATGCATTGCATCACTAAAATACAGTACTTGCCGGGGCTCCAAGGTTGGTATCCATCAAATCAGAACATTTTTTTTTCATTTAATATTGCTTAATATTGCTTTTTTTCAATAACTAGGGGTTATTAACCAAAAAAATGTCTAAAAAACCCACAGCTGGCTCCCCTGAAGTGCGAGGGGAAAGGCGAGGGGGTAAACAGTTTGTAGTTCCTCCTGGAACCAGTGACGTCACATGTTTGAGGAAAAACAAGAGATTTTGAAGCTGCATCCCAGAGACACAGAAAACACTGATTTTTTTTTTTGCTGAGTTTCAACTAATAACCCTAATTTGGATAGATGGAGATAAGGTTGAAAATTGCCAGAAATTGCCTTTAAATTATCCTTAATGTTTCCATCAACATTCAATCTCAGAGAAATCTGAGTTAAAAGTTTAATCAAAGTAGAAATGTGTCATGTTACTGCCTGCAGCGATCTAATCTCTGTTACCACCTCATGACTAAATATAACATGAATATACCTTTAACTACTTAACCTTGTGTGGAGGTTTCTGCCTGAGCCAAATCTGACAATGGTGGCTGTTTAAAAATTAAAACAACAACTCCCATGATTCCACACTACTCCATGAAGTCATAAAAACTATGTCTTTTTTTTCCCTCTTTGTACCGACTAAGTGAACCTTAGCAGCCAAAATAACATCCTGCACTTTTAAATAAATACATAAACTTACTGGGATCAAAATATGAAAGTACAAGTACTAATTATGAAGAGGGGCCTACTTTACTATAATAGGTTAATAATTAATGCACTAATTTGTTCATCACTTTACTGATTTAGCTGGTAATAATTGAGCTAATTTTACAAACTGCTGGTTAGCTAGTAAATTTTTACACAAGTCTCTGAGTTTTTTAAAGTCGGTCCTCTTTTCTCCATTTTATGCTACTTCGTATTTCCACTCCACTACAGTTCAGAAGGGATTGTTGTGCCTTTTTTGCTCCTCTGCATTTGATTGAAAACTTAAGATTCTGATTAATAATACAAAATATAATTAACAAATATATTATGAGTCATTATTTTAAGATAATTCAAGATTTTGTTGAACCCCAGGAGAAAAAATATTTTGTTTGGTCTGAAGAGGATGGATAATTATTAAGACAACAAGTTAAATTTAGCTCTCTCCTCATCTCTCCTAATGACTACGTCCATGTTCTTATTCTACTTGTAAATGATGAGATCAGGGAGCAGTTGGTGGTTAGCGGTTAGCGCTGTCGCCTCTCAGCAAGAATGTTGTGGGTTTGATACCTGGCTGGGTAGGACTCTTCTGTGTGGAGTTTGCATGTTCTCAAAGTGTCTGCCTGGGTCCACCCTGGTCCTCCGGCTTCCTCCCACAGTTTAAAAACATGCAGGTTAAGTTAATTGGTCACTCTAGATTGCCTGTAGGTGTAAATGGTTGTTTGCCTCTATATGTCAACCCTGTGATGAACTGGTGACTTGTAGCTACATGGTGTACCCCTCCCTCGCCCAATGTCAGCAAGGATTGGCTCCACCCCCCCACGACCCCACAAAGGACAAGATAGAACAGAACAGAATAGAAAAATACTTCATTGTCTACTTTTTGTGTACAAAAAGCAGAAATTTGTCTTTTTGGCTACATGTGCAAAGAACAGGCACAACAATACACGATAAAACGACAACACATATCTCACAATACACATAACTTATTCCATACAGAGTAATAAAATAAAAACCACAGTTGAAGCTACAGTAAAAGGAGCAGCTGTGGGGATAAAAACGGTATAATAAATAGATGTGAAAATACACATGAGGGTAAAAAACAGGCATAATAAATAAATCTAGAGTGCTGTGTACTGAAGTAGTTGAAGGCTGTCCTTATTGATTGAGCTGTTCCACTGCAACAGGTACAAATGATCTTTTATAGATATTTTTTTCCTGGCAAGGGCGCTCTGTGCCTTACAACAGAGGGGAGGAGCTGGAAGTGCTGGTTGTTGTTGGGGGGTGGGGGGTGGGGGGGTGATCAAAAGATTTTATCAGTTAAGTATTGGACTGCTTTGCCATGGTAGGATGTCATTTGGGCTTGTTTGCAGCCTGTGATCATACTGCCCAGTTTGATCACTTTGGAAAGATTGGTTTTATTTTTAATACTTGGGTATTTAAACCAATAATGAAAGAAACAATAACTGAGCTCAAATGAAAAATTTATAGGACTGAAAACAATTTCTGGATTCTGCATTTTGTCAGCTTACACTGTGAAAACTACATGCAGTGGAAATTTGTTTGATTTTCTTGGTAATAGGAAAGACGTCTTGGTGTTCTTTACTAAAAAATAAAGCCCTGATCGATCCTGAAGAGCCTCCTGCTACTTTTAGAGCAGATACTTCAGGCCGGATAGAGAAAAGGTGCGGCACACAAACTCCACAGTTCAGCCTGCTCTTATCACATCTCATCAGCCTGTTAACTCACTGGTCCATAAAACTGTCTCCAGTGTGATATGCCATCATCACATCACACCCTAATTTTCTTGAACAACACCTTACAGTTGAACAGGCATGCTTTGCAATGCATAACTGGAGTGCAATGGTGAATTAGGCACCAGGGGACACCTCCAACTCTTACCGCTTATTAAACAGCACTTTGAGAACTTCGGCATGCCAACCCAGGCAGAGAAGATGCTTTCCCTCAACAGCGCAATCTTATTTTGTTGAGTTCCTCATTCACTCATTGACTTAAGCTCCTAACTAGGCGGCAGATGGCGAGTTAAATTGTGTGTGTTCATACTCACTGTATGCCATTTCTGCTTCTCTGCGTAGCTGTGTTTGCACAATATGCAAGCGAGCGAGTGGATGTGGAGAGTAATGTTGAATTTGGGTAATTAGGAAGTGTGTATGTGAGCGTGTCCGCCTGTCTGTCTTGGCTGTATGTCTACAAGTGCACACAGAATGCAAAATGACCCCTGTAGCTGCCTTTGTCTCCCTGCGGGCCTCCCAGACTTCCCAAGCTGAACAGATCAAGCCAGGCTGCCTCTCTCTCAGGGTCCAGACTGGTTAACAAGCAGCAGAATAAACTCGGGCTGGTTAAATTGTATGTAACTTTTTAGTTCACACTAATAGTGTGACCTTTATTGATTTCTTGTCTCTGCCTTGAGCTCGGCGAAACACTAATGGCACTGGTCAATAAAAGAACCATGAAGTGGAAGTTCTCAATACCCCTCCCCCCCGCGTTGACCAGCTCCTTAAAATAGCCACCTCACCTCCCTCATAGGCCATGACAGCTCAGTGCCCCTATTCACCATGAGCTGCACTGCATTCTTGTTTGTTTCTTCACTACAGATGTAACAGAGCGAACACGCTGAGCCATCCACCAAACACGTCTACTTTCTCTGCCCACTGTTATTCTGGTGGCCAGCCACATTCGGCGAGTACCCTGCCTCTTTTAATCGATACGCTTATAACACGATGAACGAAGCATAAAACAGCACAGCGACTAATCGAAAGCAAACAGCAGTTTCAGCAGCTGCATCTCTCGCACGGCACTCTGGGACCTACCGCTTCAAAGAATTGCATTCACATTTCAAAAGAACAAGTTTACAATACAAAACACCCCTTGTCTGCGTGGTCACCACCCACTGTTTTATTGACTGCTAATATCAATGTGTACCCCTGCCTGCTGATGTCTCTCCTTCCACACTTGCAAATATTGAGCTTTGCAGAAAGAAATATTATGAGCAGAGTTCGATAGAGCTGAAATTATCCCCCACCGCCCTCCTATAGTGAAAACGGCCATCTATTCGAGATGGTCTGTGTCTTCCTCCAAACTTCTGAACCATTAACATTGTTGACCAACCTGTTTCTGCTGCATAACAAGGCCCTTTAGGTGCAGATGTGTGGATTCGAGTCACATGACTTAAATTCGAGTAAAACCTGAGTCACAAATTTGATGACTTTTGACTCGACTTGACGGCATAAAAGTTTTACAACCAAACTTGGATTTGACTTGTGACTTCAGTGCAACCTGGGCCTTTTGACTTGAAAATACTAGAGATCTAAAAGTAGTCAGTAGCATTTTCCTTAAAAAAAAAAAACTATCTATCATCTATCTATCTATCGTCATTATTTTAAAATCAACTAACATGAACTCTATTCAGTTTCAGCAATTCAACCCTTTTTCCCCCAGCATCCGCTTTGTTTGAAGCATCCAACATCTAGTCAAGTTTAAGAACAAACAATGAAGAAATGGGTTATGTTACTGAATGCCAGAGCCTACTGAGTAGCCAGCTAACGCTAGCTAAACAAACATGCTACCATAAACTAAAAAATTCATAAACAGCAAACCATGCAGGTTTACAGAGCGCTACAGACGGAGACGCAACAACCTCCAACTTATTTTAAGAATTAAATGAAAGTTTTAAAAAGCACTCATCATTTGTGTAAATTTAATCAAATAGAAGAGTGCTAATGACTTATTTAAGATGCTAAATTCAAAGGTTTGGACTTTGGACTCAGGACTTGATAGCAAGACTTGAGACTTACTTGTGAAATGCACAACAAAGACTTTGTCCAAACTCAGTTTGGATGTGAGCATTTTCTCTCTGTTCAGTTACATCCCTGAAATCAGAGCATTAGAGTCAGCTGAGGGTTCTTCTCTCACACAGTAATGCAGCCGTTGGTAAGTCAAAGTTCTGGGGAAGGGACCCCTGCTGTGCCGCTCATTTACAGTAAGAGAAGCAGCAGGCAGCAGCAGTATTGATTCACCTTGCAGCCTTGAGCCTGCTGTCACAGACAGTATATATCACTTTATTTAATCCACTGTTAAATAGGCTGTAATTACAAATCTGTCCAGCGGATGTGTTTGTGTTAGGAGCTGGTTTGTGGTTAAGTTGCAAGTCAAACCAAACTGCCTGTTGTGCTTTAGTTTCATCAGTGTTATTCGCCTTTTCAGTTAAATGAGTTTTTTTTTGTGATTGGATTTTGTATCTCGGTGCTATTGACAGTGTCTGCATAGAGAAGGGATATGATGCAAATAAAGCCCCTCTTGGGGGATTAGCCTGCCTGCTATTTGAAAAGTACTTACTGTAAGTCTCCTAATTGTGGTTAATGTTTGCAGGTCCCTCGACTCAATCTAATGACAGATTGCAGATAGCAATATCATTTGCTTATAAATAGGGCACTTGCCACATGCAGCAGCATTTACTGTACAACATGCCTGGTTCATGGTATGTGCTCTATATGAGCATGTGCTGTCTAACCAAAATGCTTTCAAATAATGCAGCAATTGATTCTTTCTTTAAGCTCAGAAAGGCCATTTGTACATTACTGTTGTTGTCTTTAAAACTTTAGAAACATGCACCGGTCAGACAAAAATCTCAGAGTTTAAAAAGAAAACAAACCATCAAACAAAGACACAAACTTTGTTGAATTCTGGGAGAGGAGGCAGCCTGTATTGATTACTCCCCATTTTATATGAAGTCTTAACTAAAGTTGATTGTCTTAAACTACGATGCCATAAAGTAACTTACAATGTCGGATAACGCCTAGAACACTTTCCAGTTTTATTTTGCATCTTGTGGAAAAGCACATTTTGAGTTATGATCCAATCTCTGTTTATTTAAAGCTTCTTGACAGAAGCACATTCGCATACTTGTACTATACTACTACTACATACTAATTTCATTATGACTAATCGTCTGTTTTTCAAAAAGTGTCAGCAGCTTTTATTGTTAAAACTTGGAAACTGATGGACTGCTACATGTACACTTGCTAAATATTTTGTTTTTAGCAGCAGCAGAAGGACTTTGGAGACTTCATTTGGCACAAAACTTTGCTCCACCGCAACTTTGTAGATTTTACCTCACTGCATGTCAGATTTACTTTTTTAATCCCAAATTGGGAAAGTCACCTGTTACAACAGCAGCTTAAGTCACTGCACACACAGCCCCACACAGTTATATAGATAACATCAGATTTAAAGAGTATGTGTATTGAAAATATATCAAAAATGTACAATACAAGCAACATAAATATACAAGGTACACTAGAGAAAATGCAAAAATGCAAATATATATATATATATATAAACACAGAATAACAACAGCAAGTGTGCAAGTTGCATGTTGTTTGAGTTCAAAGAGAAGCAATGCGTATATAGTGCAAATTTCCATGCGCAAAGTTATTATCGTGCAAACAGTTGAGTTTTAATTACAGAGAATCCACTTATTCAGACCTAGCACCAGACATATAAGTGAAATAGCCTGTTATTGTTAGCTAGGAATTAAAAAAAAAATATAATATTGTATGACTTATGTTCACATCCTGTGAATACTTTTTTTTAAAAAACTTTAATTCGGGTTAAATTTTAAGTTAAAGGCTTTCACCTGTAGGCTTTTTCATGGAAATTTGGATTTTTAACAGCAGGAAACACACAAAAACTTCATGATGAAAGTCATGCGAATTGTGACACTTAAACAGAAGGAGCCATCCTTAACAGTATTACAAACACCTGTGCTTCCCCTGCCATGAGAAGTCAAAATGTCTGCTGTGGAAAAAAAAAAAAAAAAAAAAAGATTTTCACCTGTGGTGCTACTTTACTAAAATCAAGGATTTCCAACAGCCTACTTCGTTCATCACTGTTCAAAAGGCAGACACGTTTCAAACAGGCTCATTCATGTTTAAGTGAGTGTGGAAACGGCCACATTTTAAACAACAGGCCTACACATGCTGCGTTTTCTAAGCTGCAGTTCACAGAAATGACACTGGGTGTCGCTCCAGAGCGTCTTATATCGCTCCTGCGCGCTTATTCCGCCACTATCACCCCCCCCCCCACCAACCCACACACACACACACACACACACACACACAACCCCCCACACCCCCCC
>JAQLOL010000020.1:22009971-22028164 GCA_029783665.1 Naso thynnoides
ACACACACACACACACACACTCGCATGCATGCGCTTGCACACACACACACACACACACACACACACACACACACACACACACACCTTTTCTGTGCATTTCATTTTTCGTGTGGTAGTTTAGCCACAAATTTAGAGGAGCCTTCTTCTCCACGGGGAATTTGCTTTCAAGGGTATTTGGGAAAAAAAGCAGGATCTGCACTCTGAACCTGCTTTTGGAGAACAAACAACACCCACTGAAACCCAGAAAATATGTTTCATCATCATATTTTATTGCATTCAGTACTGTGTACAACACTCAAATGCAAGTCTCTTACCATGAGACGTGCAGTTGTTAAACTTAAACCATGATTTTCTACATTTGAAGAATAAAGAGTAAATGAAATTTATGGCTGAAAAAAAATCGACTTTTTCTGCAAATACAACAGTATACAGTTTAAAAGCCATCGTCATCATGTCTGAAGCGCATCAGCTAAAAGAATTTTAAAAGTTCAGGAACTTGCTTTGAGTCACAGATGACCGTTTTTTGACCCCATCTGTGACATTAGTGCTGATGACATTACAATGCTGCTCCCCCTCCCACCGCTCAGGTTCCATCTTGCTAACCGGCTGCTGGGAGGAGACGTTTGCCTGAAATACCCAAATAATCTGATGCACAAGCTGCCCATGAAGCTGCTTCACGGTGAGAAGTGTGCCATTTTTTTGGAGCACTACAGGTTATCAAAAAAGCTGAATTATTAATGTTTTTGATATTTTTAGTCTGTTTAACCTATTTCTGGTTGTGGCTGGAGACTGCTGCCCGCCTGTCTGTGAGATTCAATCATAACACAGCTGTGATCTGGGTTAAAGAGCTGGGTTTTGTGTGTAATAGGGGGGGAAGTGTGTGTGTGTGTAGGCAGGCAAATATGTTGATAAGCTTTCAATCTAGTGAGTCTGCAGGACCAACAGGTGGTCGTTTGAATAGGTCCCAGGGAAACTGAGTGGATCTCCATAAATAGTGATTTTTATTTTAAAGAGGATTAAACTCATGTCTAATGTTATACAGGTATAACTGATTTGTCACTTCAGCTGGACTGAGATAATCTTGACTCGAAATGCAGTACACATTTTCTGTTTATTTGTATTCCCCCGTGTTTTAGAACTATGTTTCTCTAACATTTATTCTTCTACTCTATTCATTCTTTATTCTGTTGTCGTGTGGCAAGAACAATCAAATTTCTGGGGATCAATAAAGATGATCTTATCTTTTAATTAGTAGTTTTATTTATGTATGTTAAAAATGCATCTAAAAGCTTAAAACACAATTTAAAAAACATCCTCAAATCTGAAAACATTTTTTTGCAAAAAAAAGAGTCATATCTAGGGCTGCCCTTTGAAATGAGGAATCATAAATTAGAGATTAAAAAAAAAAATTGCCGGCGAATTTTGAAAAAATGTGACAACATGCACTTAAACCTCAGGTGGAGTGATGCTAAACATGGCTCTTTTTTTATGTTTCTGAGGCACCAAATCTTTAACTTGCCTGGCGCTACAAGAGACGCTCCATGGTGTGCAGGATGCACACTGTGTGAAAATCGAGTATTTCCTCACTGATGACAAAGAAAAATGTTAAAACATAAGTGTTAAAGCTAAAGCAAAAAGAAATTTTATAGTCAAGTCTTCATATTATAAAAGCCAAATCTGATTCTAAAGTCATGATACCAGTCACATCATTATGAAATACTAGTCTTGACTAATCAAAATACTATTTTCTTTGTGGCTTTAACATGGCACACCCCCCAAATTAAAGCATCAGCCTTCATCAGTGACATGAGTAACCACAGCATCAATCAGGGTTGATTGTTCTTAACCGAGGCCACTTGAGTTTATTGAATAAAAAGAAGTTTGTAGCCTTGATTGTTGAATTGAAATCTGAGCAGCAAGGACTGGTCTTATTGCAGGGAAAGTAACATGTCACAAAGATGAAACTACAGCACTAGATTGGTGGATTTCTGTTTTTTTTTTTTTGACAGTAAAAAGAAAACAAAATAAACTCTCCTTTTGTGCATTTGAACAGCAGATTTGTTGAACAAAAGATTCATGGTTCAAATGTGAAAAAAAAAATAGGGTGCATCAACTTAATTATGAGTTCACTGCTTCCCTCGTATCTACTTTAAATGTCACTGCCTGTATACCAGACTAATATGCGCTGGTCTAGCTCATTTTGATGCTGTGCAGCTCAGATCGGCACTGTGAAGCATCACCTGTACCAGTGGGGTTGAACCAGATGAGTCTGGTTTAATTCCAGGCCGAAGGGCATGGCTGTGCAGAGCCATGCAAGAGGCGAGGCCCAGATACTGACGGACAATCCATCTGTTGGTCCCTGTACAGGTGTGTCACTGCCCGCAGACACAAAGAGAAAGAGCGAGAGTGAGCGGAGGGGTGTGCACATGGACCATAAACCATGGCCCTGAGTAGAGTTGTGTGCACGTGTTTGGTTGAGACTTTAGCCTTGTGTGCATGTTGAAAGAGAGAGCAGAAAAGATTAGCTTACAAAAACTGCATGTCCAAATAGACAAGACGACAGTTTAGGAGGCGCGGGCGAGTGTAGCTGAGAACATGTCACTTTACTCAATAATGAAGGACACACTTAAAAAGCATCACCCAACATGGCTAATCGGAGCTGACATCTCACTGGCTGAACCTTGTGCCTGTGTGAGAGGGAGGGGGATGACTAAAGCCTGTTGGAGAGATTAGAGGGGGATGAAGTGACAGAATAGCTGAAATATTGAGAAAAGAGGAGAGGATGAAGGGGGAGCCAAATGATCATGTTGACAGCTTGAAGTCACACAGAGTTAAAACAGCCATTCCCTCGTCCGTGAGGGTGTGTATGCATGTCCACAGCATGTGCTGTATATCTGCGCTCCATTGAAATGGCACACTTGTGTGGTGGAGCTGGGGGGGCTCATTTGTAAGGCAGATTGAGCCGTGCTTTGGTGGAGTGTCCATAGAGAGGCTAAGGGGGCTGCACAGCACGACAGCAAGCATTTGTCAGCAAAAATCAGGACTAATGAAATACAGTACACATGGCTGGAGGGCAAGGAGAGAAGTGTGACTGACGGGAGGCATGAGTGGAAACAGCCCAAGCAAGCCCTTCTTCATGGCTACCAACGCATGAGCCGGCCTAACGGATTTGTTCTAAGCCCTGGCCCCCTCCTCATCCCAGATAAGGGTAGCAGCGTGAGGCGTGGGGACAGTGTGTGTGAGGTTCCCTGGGGGTAATGACACGGAATACAAGTGTATGGGGAGTGCTAGTGATGGGCCTGCTCATGTGGAAGTGGGTATTTGCATTGCAGAGGAGGGCTGTCAGGAGAGCTCGCTCGGGGAGCCAGTGTCAGGGTGATTGCTAGCGGTGAAGGCTTCTGTCTTGTGCCCTGCAGAATACCAGGATACTGCATATAGCTGAGCTAGCACCAGCAAGATCAAGCACGTCGACACATTCAACATTTCTTCGCGTTTGGATTCTGCAAATGTATTTGCAGCAGCTCTTTGTTTTCTTTTTTTTTTTTTTTTGGTCAGACTTCAATTTTACCTGACACCTCATTTAAGTTGGTTAACATGGCAGCCTTAAACCGCTTCATATAGACAATAACAAGAAGCTGGATGGCTGCAGGAGTATAGTGACAGTGTGTGCCAACAGCTATAGTCTGTGGCCTCAACTATTTCAGTCCCAGCTGCAATAAGAGGCAGCTTTTAATAATTCAGAGTAAAACTGAAGTATACTGGATGTCTTCCAGGCAGCAAGCCCACATTTAGGGAAAACACTAAACTCCCCTCTACCTCCAAAACCACAGCGGTGCTGTATCCGATACCTGTAAAGGGCTTGTGGCGACACACATATCACTGGGTTGTGTTGTTGTTTGCAGAGTTTGTTGGCACTGTTCAAAGCTTTACATTCAAAGCTGGGGTAGGCAGTTTATTTTTTGTGTCTTTGGGCAAAAAATCCATATCACCTTTAAGCATATTGTAATTCAGGTGGTCTAAAAGACCACTAGACTTCTGCACCTCTCCTTGGCTCTGTATAGAGTGCTGCAGTCACGCCTCTTCTGGTGGACCCCGTGCGACCTTATTTTGGAAAAAATATGAACAGTAGTCAATGGAGGGAGACAAATTATATTTTGGTCCTGTTTAAATTGTACCGCCAATCTCACTTCTGATGTTTGTCAATATAAAAGATAGTTTTGCAAGTTAAGAAAGTTGCAGTTTATCATACAACTGCAAAAGTACAAGACTTTGAAAGTACAAATTAAGAAAGATTACACACCCAGTCGATGTGTAAGTAAGGTCCAAACAATGAACTCTTCCAGAAGCGACTAACTCTCTCTTTGCTCATCTGCAGCTCTCAAAGTACCTATATTTGTAATGATTTTTACCTCTTTTAATCCATTTTCCCTCGTTCTGAAGGAGCAAAAGAAACTGTACTAAAGTTACAGCCATGCTAGCGTTGTTAATGTATATTATGTGAGATGAGAGACGTCGTTCACTGTTTTACAAAAACTAAATGGTATTTTACTGTCTCCATGACAAACTGCAACTTAATTGATTCATTCACGGCTGACATATCGAGACAAACAAGTGTTCAAGCTCACATTCACACGAATGGGCAATTTAGAGTCACCAATGAATCTGCATGTTTTAGGACTGTGAGATTAAGCCAGAGTGCCTGGAGGGAACCCACGCAGACGCAGGAGAACATGCAAACTCCACACAGAAAGTTCCTACCGCAACCCGGTATAGAACCCAGGATTCTCTTGACGTGAGGCAACAGTGCTAACCACTAAGCCACCGTGCCATGACTTTATTGTTTTTAAAATTATCTTTTAACATGGCAGACATCATACTTGAAAACGAGGTCAAATGTAAAGGGGATCAAAAAATTATTTGTCTCTGTCCGTTGACTACTGTACAAAATTTTTTCCAAATTAAGGTCCCATGGGTTCCAGTGGAAGGTGTTCAGTGTTCCTAAATGGCTGCTTTGCAAAGGTAGATGTCAGCTAGTGAAAGCCTGATACAATGGTGGACAACCCAGGAGGAAAAGTTGCTTTTCCAGCTTTAGCAACAACTGCAAACACTGCAAAGCAACCTGAAAAAAGGGAGACTGATGTAACAAGACGAACATCTAAGAAAGAGCGCAACAACAAACAAAATAAGACTTCAGCCAGCTGAAGGGTGGAGCAGAGTTATGGAGGAAAAACAAGGAGGGGAAGGGGCAGCGATGTTGCTCCCTCAGGAGTCTCATGCTACAGCTAGCTTCACTCCAGACGTTGCCCACAACGGCTTTAAGGGTGTATATGTACTGTATGTATATGTGAATATGTATGAGGGAAAGTAAATTGAATAAGGCATAGTCACTGCACGATTGTTCAATCCGGTCAGTGCTTGTGATCCTCTGAGACATGGCACACAGATCACCATGTGGCACATTTCAGAGGATTCGATTGCTATGAAGGGTTAGCCAGTCTGCATCCTTTAATGTGCTTTTTGCCAGTTCTGACACTGTAGGTGGTTCTGTGAAATCATATTGAAGGTACAGCAGAAAAGTGAAAATGGAAAAGAGGGAGAAAAGACCAAGATATGTAGATTAGTGAGCAAGAGGAGGAGTACGGATGGGCAAAAAAAGAAGACAGGGAGACGGTGAAACAGAATGAGAGGTACGGGGAAAGATATTTGAATCACTGAGTTGTGAAGATTAAGAAATGAGATGGAGGGGGTGAGATGGAGAGTAATGGAGAGAGGGAAATGGAGAGTGGGAGGTTCTGATGGAGGGCCTCACAGCCTGAGCAGGGCGGGTAGTTTTAACCTGTGCTGCATGAAACAGGAGAAAAAGCAGCACAGATGTGGTCCAAAGGTGTTGCAGAGGCAATCATGAGTTTGACAGTGTGCTTACTTGCTGAATACCCATCGCCTTTTAGATTTTTGCATTAGAGTATACTGCACGGATGGTTGAAAGGAAAAGAAGAAAGAAATGCAGGCAGGAGTATCAAAAATGAATAGAAGACTTCAAAGCAATTATGAAGCTTTGATCCCTGCACATGCCCTGGATAAACCATGTTTTTCATAAGGAATTTGAGTCCAGTGTTTGCTTGTTTTGTCAATATATTAATATAAAATATTGACAAGGCCCACAAAGCTGTTCCAGGAATTCTCACGATGAAACATTGACCCAAAGCAGCGCAACTCATTTCTCTGCTTTTTCCGTGACAGTTTATTTACTCACCAAATAACTGTAGTCACTTGGGAAGCTTTCTTGTACTCTGTATGTGAAGATATAACAGGTACACATACTTAATGCCATTTTATTGCTGGTAATAATTGTGCTGCTTGCGTGTGTAATGATTAGAAAGATGTCTTTGCGTACGGTAACTGCATACACTATGTGAGATACAATGTTATGCAACTCAGTGCATGTTTTCTTCTCACAGGTGTTGTTTGTTTGTATGTGTGTGCATTTTCCATTGATGGCCATTAGTGAATCGATCCTATAGATCTTTTCCACATTATGGCCAGCTTGTAGATACACTCTAGGGTCTTCTGCAAACATATAAAGGCATCACCATTTGGTGAATAATAACAAAGGCAAAGTGCTGGCGGGAAAAATATTTTAAATAAACTCAGTCTTTTTCAGTCTAGCATTAAATTGGACGTCATTAATGTGTCTTAATACATTTTACCTAAATTTGAGATTTAATTTTAACATTTTGCAGCTGTCTGACATGAAAAAAAAAAAACTACTGCAAAGGCATTTTGTATTTTAAATTATTACCTGAGCCAAGGCGGTCATGTTTTTATGTTTGGTTTATTTGTTTGTTAGCAGCAAAATCCTGGCAGAATAATCAATCAATTCTGAGTTTGAGTTTTGATCCTTTGAAGCTGCTGTAGCTGGTTTTTGTTACACAGTCAGTGCTTGAGAGTCACCCTAGATTTGCTCGAATAAATTATAGGGGTGTGGTTAACATCTGGTCAGGTTAAGGTGCATTCGACACTTGTTTTTGGTTGGGTCACGATCATGCTTTGGATTAAAATAAACACTCTTGCAATCTATTTCGAAGATCTGATGTAACCATGTAGACACGACTGGGTTTAAATGCAGAGTTTCTGGGTGAGTTAGCGCTGTATATTCAGTCACTATAAGGTTGTTTCATCAGAGCAAAGGAAATATGTAAGAAAGAGGATTTGTCTGTTAAGATAATGCATTTTATACAGAAATGTCCAGTTTCTTCAATGAGCTGTAGTTCAGTCCACAGCAGATTGATATCCACCCACTAATTATAAATCATGAGAAAACAAGAAAGTTTTTAATGCTATTTACTCTTCCTGCATGGAAAAACAAAAACACATTGGGAAATTGTTATTAAATTTTCTTATTTTGGTCTTTTTTTTCCTCTTTTTTAATTTAGTCGATTATGTTGTAGCTCCTGATGAACAAAGGCAATCACCTCCACCATGTTTTCTCCTAAATCAATATCTCTTCAAAGTCTAAATGCTTATGAGGATGATTCTGGGCTAAAATAATAATATTTCCTCATTATATCCAACTGAAAAATAGACGACAAAGAAATGATGTCTGTCCAACCTCGCAAAGTGTAGACTTGTTTCTTTGTTTGATAGAAAAATCCTGTCAAACCTTTAAGTTTTTTTCTTGAAAATTCTGAGTTATAAATTTACCTCCCTCTTCCAACTTCTTTCTCTTTCTTTCTGTAAAAACAAAGAACCCAAAATTATTATTATTATTATTATGTTTGATTTAAAAGTTTAGAGGTAGATGTTTTTGAATTTGCCTCGATGTCATGCCTCATCTTTGCGAAAAGAAAAAAAAAAAAATCTCTTCACTGTCATTTTATGACATCCAGTATATAAAGCATCTTTCTAAAGCTGGCTGTATGTTTTAATGGTTATACATAGAAAATGTCACATGAATAAGGGTGCATTAAATCTGCTCACTGACAGACAAACATAAGGAGGCACATGTGCCTGCGAGTGTTTCTGTGAGGTAGGATAAAGCTGTCTCTCATCATCATCATCATCACACAACATCAGTAATGGGGCTCAGGCAAATGATTACCATGGCAGCCTTGGCTTTCGCACTGCTTAAATGAGTATACATGCACAGAAACACACATGCATAATGTACACCGAGGCAAAGATGTGCACAGGCACAATCCATTAGGCATCGGGGCAGAGGACGAGACAGCACATTTATTTACAGAGTTTATTTTACCTGTTTTTTTCTTGGTTTATTATTTATGAATCTATCAATCTGAATGACACACAGTGTTGAGTGTTTGGCTGGCTGCTTTCCTGCCCATTTTCCCATCTGCCAGCTCTATGTGCCTGTCTGTCCCTCCTGCTGTACAAGGCCTTGTCTTTGTCTATGAAAATTTGTCTGCTATATGCAAACTTTCAGCCCATTTTTTCACTTTTTTTCTTTTTTTTTTTTTTTTGCCTCTCATTGTACATCTCTGTCATCAGACTAGTTCCCTTTATTCTTTGATCTTTTATTCCGTCTCTAAAACATTTTAAATTATGATGATGACTTGCAAATTTATCTCAGATTAGTTTGATGGGTTCTGCTTGTACCCACTCGCCTCATGGGCGTGCTTTTACCGCAGTGTTATTAATATATTCTTGAAAGTCGACTATCCAGTGCCCCCGTTTAAAGACTGGAAAAGGACTGAGCTTGTTGTCAAACCCATTTTTTCACCTGTTCTAACTACTTCTTTCTCCCCTCTCCCCTCCTTTCTTTTTCTGTCCTTATACTACAAGTTTACAGGCTAAATTTTATTTTTGGAGCTGAAGTTTTTGACCAATTGTTGCTCTGTAAAGCAAAGGTATGACATGCCTCCTATGTATAGTTTGTATCTCATGTTCTAATAAGAAGTAGTACGGGGACATGATACTATGGCCCGACTGATATATCGATTTGCCAATATTATTGGCCAATATTGGCCTATCACATATTGGTATCATATGTTTTCTCTGATATCTAAAAAATTAAAACTGTATTTTAAGGCTGGAAAAAAAAAGCTTGAGCTGTTAGTTTAAAATAGTGTAAGTACACAGTTTTTCCAGCAGAGGGCAGTCCGTTATTTAATAACTAATAAAGTGTTTACTTTTCAGTGCACTGATGTTCGGAATAAAGTTTGTTAAAATGTAAGATATCCTGCCAACTAATATCTTTGTCCCAAGTATTTGATAACAACATTCAGCCCATAATAAATATAAATATATTGGACTATATATTGAATATCGGTATTAGCATTGGCCCAAATACTCCCGTATCGGTTGGGCCCTACATAGTACATATTTAGAGTGCAGAGGATTTTAAGAGTTGAATATCTCAACGTGTAAAAGAGAAGAAGAAGAAAACAATAAAGGATTTAAATTGTACATGTTTAATGAAGTAAACTACGGTGGCCCTGAAGTGCCAATCACAATCACAAAATGAAACCAGAACTGCAAAAAGGAAAACACAACAAGAAATCAAAAAGAAAAAATTACAACAACAAATAGATGAAACACAACAACAAAAAGAGAATCTGTACATTCGGTCCATTTGTTTGGCCTTACAGTACGAATACACAGTGTACTGTGGAAAAATGCTGTACATAAACAGAACCATTATTAAAGCTCTATAGGGAGCTGTTAACTAACTTTACACAGGATGAATGTGAAGTCATCAGTAGGGCAGAGAAAGTCTCTTATGTCCTCTGACACATCTAAAAGCACTTAGGCTGTGTCTGCTGAATGACCAGGATCTGATAATGTCAGATTTATTATAGTGTCCATCTTAGTGAGAGCCCTGTGGGAAAAGGCGGCCAGCTAGTTAAGCTGCCTAAGTATATTTCAGGTTATAGCGAAGAAGAGAAAATAAAAGCCTTTTCTTTTTCTTTCTCTCCCTGTCACTCTTTCTCTTTCAGACACACTCTCTCTCCCTCCTTCTTGCACTTTTTCCTCTCTCATCACAGCTATCTTTCCCAGCTCAGCCCCTTTTATTGAAGATGTTTGATAGTGTTCTGGCTAGAGCTTACAGAAATAGGACATACAGTAATAAAGGCAGAAGAGATGGCAAGTTATCCAAGGATCAGCATGGAGCGCCGCTGAAAGAAAATAAGAAATTACAAATATCAAAAAATGTGGCTCCTCCTCACCCTCGTCCCTATTGAAACGCTGGATCACTGAGCTGTAAATCCGCTGTAAACCAAATAGGCAGAAAAAGCCATTCCCGCTCGCAGTAAACGAGAACAATGACATATTGCCTGACTTCCATGTGAATGGAACCATGATGGTGAAGTGTGTGTTTGATAGCTTGATGTCAGTCTGTCGCTCAGACATCAGACATGGCTCTATAGGTGGAATGTGCGCCAACAGATCAGCAAGAGAGGGTTTGAAATGAGTTTATAGGTTAGCTGTAACAAAGCCGAAGCCTAAAAAAGCACCTGGAAGCAAAGAGAGTTCTGCAAAACAACCGACCTAGTAACACGTTTTATTTTATTTTATTCTCTTCTTCAAAGTGGCAGTACACAGAGCTTGTAAGACAAATCCTTTCTAATAGGAAGCCCCAAGGGCTGCAGGGGAGCGTGGTCGATACAGAGAGACACAGAGGGCTTTGAAGATGGCCTATCTCTCTGCCTCCATCCAAATGAAAAGGCGAGAGAGGGGCCCACCGGGACAGAGCCGGGCTAAGTTTCCATAAACACTATCTACATAACACCTAAGATGTGCCTGTGTTTGATGTGACAACGTCCAGATTAACTCACATTAGGGGGAACAACAACGCCCTGGGTGCTGCATCCTCGCTCATCGCCTGGAAGACAGGGAGAGACAGGCTCAGACGCAAGGGCATTTTAAAACACCAATTCATACATCCAAGTAGAAATGCATTTATATTTTTCATGCTTTGCACATGTCGTCAAAGCATTTTTACAGTCAGTGATGTGATGTCCCCGAATACGCCTTTTATTTTTACTTTTTTAAAAATGATCAAATAAAAAAAAGATCTGTTTTGTGGATGCAGTCTTAGCAACAAAAGCCCTCGCTGAATGATGTACAAAATAATCATCACCAACGGCATAAACTGTTCCCGAGATTTGAAACAACACAAACATTTGAATATCCCCCCCTCTGGTGATTTCAAATTGTGCATTTTTCTGCAGAAGGCAGACATTATTCAACAGTCACATTTGGAGCTATCGCACTGTTGTGAAACAAATTATGTGCTACCTGTGTGTTTGACATTCTAAGTGTCAGTGTTCGCTTTGACTAATGGATTTCTTCTGACAGAGAGGTGGTTGGGATTTCTTAATGTCGCCGTGTCAATTGCGAAACACAATGAACGAAATGGATGTCCTCCTGCTTTTTAGGTGGGTGCTATTATGCTGCTAGCATCCTCAGTGATGGGTGGTCAGAGGTTAATAGAAGGTTTTGTGTGTGTCTGCATGTTGTTGTGAACCTGGTCTGACATTTTGGGGATAAAGATCATTCAGATGATCTTTAAAAATGCTCTGACCGAGAATGAGCATGTTTATTACAGCTGATTTTCATATTAAAGTGAAGACATTCTTGGTTAGATCAACGCAGACTTTATTTGAATAAAAGATACGTGTCAGCCAAGGTTTAGGTTGGAGCTATTTTTATTAATGTATTCCTGTGAGTTTTGTATGTTTGTATTTAACTGGCATTGCTCGCTTTGAGTCATAGTAATGCAATGGCAGTAAATGAATGTTCCTACAAGGAACTTTAAACTGGTTATGAAGCAGTCTAAATTTATACTGATGCCTCATATCTTAAATACATCAGCAAATGAGACCATCTGTGAAGAGACAGGAAACTATTCTGTCTTTCACAAAGCCTTCGCTTGGTCCGAAACGCTATGGAACATTTTACAACACACAGAGCAGAAGAGATGATTTGTTGTTAACGAGCATGATCGACGCGCTGTTTGTTTGTTTGTTTGTTTGTTTTAAAACTATTTATGATTGAAAGCCAGAAGATATTTTTCTTCAGATAATTTCAGCAGTTTGTGTTTATGGCCGAACTGGAATAGTGCAAAAAGGCGGCATGTTTCTTTCACTCCCTTTAAAAAAAAAAAAAAGCTTGCGCTAAACATGTTCTTCGTGACAGTAAGCAGTACCGCTTTTGTCCACATGTGCTGCTACAGTCAACACAAAATGAAAGTTTCTCGGAGGGACTTTAAAGGTAACATTAAGTGACAATATCAAAATTTAAAATTTTAAGCAAATCAGAATTAAAAGCCATATCAATAACACACGGTTCCAGCTCTTCCAGCAGCTGGAACCGTGTGTTATTTCGAGGTTTTTTTTACATTAATTTGACACTGACTTAGCTTAAGTTACACATTGTAAATTATTTGTCGGCTATTAGAGCTGGGGCCTCAGCTCAGCCAAAACTTACCTCACACACAGGCAAAAAAAAAAAGCAAAAACAGAGCAACAAATTTTGCAAAGGAAGATGACTTCATCTGAACGTCACTGTTCTTAATCATGTCTCCACCTTTAATGATGAAGTCATACACAGAGATTAAGAAGTCTGTCTATGGAGCTGTTGGAGAATGTGGACAGTTATAGTACGTCACATGTGGATAGCCATGTAGCTGGTGATGACTCGTCAGAAAGTGTCCAAGCCCAGTAAAAGGCAGCCGCGTCGTCCTCTGCAGTATCTGCCGCTAACATTATTAGCTTTACTACTTGGTCTGTGTTGTCAAGCATGCTAGCTCTCAAGGGCAATGATTTTTTTTCTTCCCCTCACTTTAAATCAAAATATGATTGTGCAGCTGCAGCTTTCTGTCCCGGTTGTGAAGTCCCAACCAATGAGTGAGCGTTTGTCTCTGATCCTGAAGAGCTCAACCTTAAGGTCCTTTGGCCTCTGATTAAGAGTGATTAGGTCAGAGCAAACCAAATTAGCATTGCTGCTTCACATGAAATGTCTTTGTTAGACTGTTGATCACAGCGGTCGAGTTATTTGGGATTTGTCATGAGTTACAGGATGAAGGCGTTTTTTCTCTCCTGTTGAGAAACTGTGGAAATGGCTTCTCCCCTTGAGCCAAAATAGGCTCTAATGCATTGCCTCTTCCCTTTGATGTTGACTATAAATATGAATGGACTGGGGGCTGTGTTTATTATTGTATAGAAATCTTTTTTGGAGATGTTTGTGGATGTTTATGGAGAGGAACACTGACAGCAGGGGGAACTTCGAGTCCCATGAGATTTAAGTACATGGAATCATTGTCTTAAATGTTCTTATATCTCTTTGTGCTGTTTTAGCATCACTATTAGAAAATTAATGAAATCATTCATGGAAAATTCCTCACTGTTTCCCTTAAAATATCAGGAGATAAATGTAAACTAGGCTAGGTGTTGTGGGAATGTGGGTATATTCAGAGTAAGGAACAATGTTTAGAGATACGGCTGTCTTAATATCGTGGTGCTTGTGTGGAAGTGAAGTATTGCATCTTGAGCCTTTCGCAGCCCACACGCTCCCACGTCAAGCCCGTATATTTAGCAGGGGGGAGAGGCTTTTTTCTCCTCCATGCGCTGTGGTGCGAGAGGTGCACGGGGGTTCTGAAATGTTTGTCTTTGTTCTCCTGGCAGAGTTTTCTGCGCGTGGGCGTTCACAGTTTCTAGGAGCACCTCGGGAATGCATTTCAACAGATGGAGGTTTTAACTGGAGTGTTGGCTTCCAAAAATCAGGGCTATATGCTTTTGTAGCCTGCTATTTTAATTTGTTTGTTTGCTTGTTTGTTTGTTTGCTCGTGTGTTGTTTTCCAGCAGGATAATCACAGGGTGTGCTGGCGAAAGTGGAGTTGCAATCGGGTTGGCGTGTAGCTATAGGTTTAGGCTGCTGCTCAAAAATGCGAGACAGCTCACGTAATATTTCATGGTCGCTGCTGTTTGTTATGTCACAAGTGATCAGGGACAGACTAGTATTTTTAATAGCTTTAAATATGACATAAACAGTGAATCCTATTTAATACAATGGAGCGCTACAGTGACAGATTCACTGCAAGAGAGAACCACAGATCTCTGCTGTGTGTGGAGCTGTCTGTGGTGCTGAAATGGGCCAGTTGCAGAGGCAACACTTGTTCTACATTTAAACCTGTGTGTTTCCCCTTATATGAACTTTATAGTTATATCCTTTCCATCTGGCTTTTAGTAGTAAAAGTAGAGAGAGAGACAATGCATAGTAGCAATGGAAAGAACAACAATTTAACACACGTGACCTGAATGAAATGTGCCTCCGACTGCTTGCCGTAAAATATGCACATTACAGAAAATATTTTTTGCAAGGCAAAACAATTCTCACCACCTCGGGGCAAAAAGGCAGCGTGTTATGACACCCATTGAGGAGACTGCTCTCCGTCTTTTGTTTAAAACACATTTCTCATTCGATTTGACAGCCTTCGAAAAGAGTAATTGCTTTTCTGACCTGTAATTTTAGCTCAGCCTTTGTGTAAACCAAAATGCATACCTTTGATTTATGTCTTTTGTCATGCTGCCGAACTCCTCTGAATTACCTGAACCCATGTAGGCACGGTAACAGTATTTTTCAGGTGTGCCTGAGCTGTTGACAGGTTAAACATTTTTGGTGCACATTATGTTTTTTTCTTTAGTTTTCTAGGCTAATTAACAAGATCTAAGAGGATGCTGTAAATCACAGGGGACATCCTATTTTATATGTCTATCCTTATGCTGTCTTAATGTTCATTATCACCCGTCTGTCTTTACTAACTCTTTCTCACCTTTTCTCTATCTCTGTCTCTCTCTCTTTTCTGCATATTTCCATCTCAGGATTTCAAAGCCATTTTTCTCCTCACTCAGCGGTGGTGGCTCTCCTTTGGGGACCGTGGGTGCTAGAGTGCCGCAGGCTTCCCTTGAGCCAGACCGTAGCCTACAAACACTCTGTCTCAGACCCGACAAGACTGCTTTTTATTAGTCCTGCTTAAATAAAGTATAGTGATCCAATATCTGAATTCTCTCTCAACGGGCAGCAGACAAAGGACCAGTTCTCCTATATAGGCCAAGTTAGACGTCGGTAGTGTGTAAATTCTCAAACCAGTGGATGTAAATGAAATTCATGTAATCGCTATGACCCTCATAAAGCATCGTCTAAATATGAAATGCTCAGAACATTGTGTGCACTTTGTAAAATGCAAAGCCCGACAGTTTAGAAACCAAACAAATGGGTCACTGTTATAGTAACGTGCTAAAAATAGTTGTGTGGGTGCGTGTGCAGGCTCGTGTGTGTGTTTGTGCATGTCAGGGATGTTCTGTCTAATTTTAGGCTCTCGGGAGAAGAGAGCAGCGAGATCAGGAGAGTGAAGGAGGAGTGAGCCCCTGCTCCACAAGCTAATGGTTTAGTGTTTTTAATAACTTGCTGTGGAGGTATCCCCCCGCTGTAATATATCTCCTCAGCAGCAGATAGCCCTTCCATACATTACCAGGATGTGAGAGCATTATAAACAGCTGAATACAGCGTTGGCTTTCCAATAAAGTGTTATTATTAAAACGTCTAGATCTAATAAATAAAAAGGGATTTAATCTGCCCTGCCGTCCTGTTTAGACCGTATTCCAGGCTGGAATGAGGGCATCGAGTCAGCTGGGGGAGAGTAGTTCCTGACAAGAATGAACACGGACAGGAAGGGTAATTTATTAATACACTTTTCCTAACCTATTCTCCATCAGACTTGCATGCTCGCTGTGCATATTTTTTTTAAGAGAGGCTCATTAAAATCTAGATCTGCATAAAGAGAGCAGATAGGGAAAAATAGATTGAAAGGCATTCACCGGATTATGGATATGAAATAACCATTTTGGTGTTCAATTAAGCTTATGCCTTATAATTAGGCAAAAGAGTTCCATGCCTTAATTTCAACCAGCCCTTTTTTTTTCTCTCTCTCTCTCATTCGCCCCTGAACCCTTTTTCTACTCAGTCCTCCACATTGCATAAGAAATTAAATCACTGTGTGCCCACTCATTCACGTGGAAAGCCCCTTTTTCTAGTACATTTTGTTTTAATGCAGGGAGACGGCTCTGTTCTTTATTGTCATGGCCCGTTTCTGATAAACAGACCCCCAAGCTCTATGCAGCAAGTGGCTAAGTGAGGCTTTTAGGTCCAAATATGTCACTACTTTTAGTAAGTTCATATTCTTTAAATTCTTGTAATAGTCCAATAGCACCTAAAGGACCTTACAGAGTTACTACATGTCATTGTTCTTTGTCAACACCTGCCACATTGGACACATTTTGCCCCAAATATTTTCTTTAATGAGATATCCTGTTGTTTACAAAGCCCTGGGCCATACACCTGAAAAACCACAATAGTGAAGTTCCATATTGGTCAATATAGATAATCATTGATCATGTAGGTTTTGACTGACGACTTGCTGTACATTCTAAGGGGGAGCAAGTGGTGATAAAATGAGTAAATATCACAATATTTTTAACCAAATACCTCAATACTGAGGCAGTATTGAGGTATTTGGTGGATTGATGGATTAGAGGGTAAAGGTTAATAAAAGAACAACGAGAACAGTCTGGTAAGTTTAGAAAATCACATCATTTTACTGTAATGAAGCCTTTTCAACCCAGAAAAGACAACACATACGACACATCACAATATAACGATATACAAAATCTGTCACAATATCTTGTCTCATATCACGATACATTCCAATTTTGATATTTTGCCCAGCCCCATGTTTACATTTTGTAGTGGCTGAAAATTTGTGACAAGTTAGTTAAAAAGAATGTGTGTGTGAAAATCCTTCCTTCCTCGAATATTCAAGCCAAGAGGGCAGCACTTGTCAGGAACTATTTTTCCAGGCATAACGACTTAAGGCACCCGGCTCCCGGCTCCCGGCTCCCGGCTCTCTCTCCCTCACTCAGCGATTTTTGAACAAACAAATGCAGACATTTCACATGTCCCATAATGTTTCAGTACCCTGTTTCAACATGAATGGTAGTGAATGGGGTTTAAAAATGTAGTCTGACATCTACTAAAGTACGAGCATGGCTGATTTTAAACAACATTTGTAGAAGTTAGGGGCGATCTCTGATAATGGTGAGAACTCAAAAGTAGGCTGGTGTGGTCCTTTAAAGTTGCCTCTGAATGGATGGATCCTGACTGAGAGGGGGGTACGTAATGCTGACACTGGTGATGTACTGTGTGATCTCAGTAACCCAAAATTGTAAAAACAAAAATTCAATTGATTTTATTGCGTCTTAATATTCTGCCCTGTCAGCACCACAAACTGCTTTACTTGAGCGTTTTGAGACTTGCTAAGCATTGCTCCAAGCTTTATCATCCTCTGTCGTGTCAGTACTCATTGATGCCTCCATGCAGCACGGTCACATTTCAACAGTGTTTCCTGCTCATGGAAAGCATGGCTGTACTATTGCTGCAGAAAGCCATCGCTCTCATGACCTGGCAGAGACAAACAGCACACGTAACGGTCATTTTTTACTCTCCTTTGATATACCTGCTCAGTTTCCTTGAGAAGAAAGAGCAGATTGTTTGTTTTGCTGAGGCCTCTTTCATTTCGCACAGGAGAAGGAGACCATTAATATTGTCTTGCCATACATCTTATACACTGATAATGCAGGCATTGCTTGAAGATGAAAAGAAATAGTGCATTACTGTCACCCTGGCAGATAACACATGAAGCCCTCACTGGCTGCCTGCTTTGAAAAGCCTTGATGCTACAGGGGCAGCAGAGGCAAGGAAAAAAAAAAAACTGAAGAAAATACAAGGGATGAAATGTGGAACAAAAAGAAAGGGGATGTATAAAGAGAAGAAGAGTGAGTTTAGATTACAGAACAGCGGAGGAAGGAGATGAAAATTAAGTAAAAGAAAAGGAACGACCAAAAAGGAAACAAAAGCAAGAGAGAAAGCCATAAAATAGATGCTGTAAAATTTATAAGAAATATTGTTTAACACTTTCTCTGAAGCCTGTCTCTATAATGCATTGTGACACATTATAACGCATTATGAACACATTTATAATGCATTATATGTGGTTATGGTTATGGTAAGGGATATGGTTATGGTTAGGGTTAACCCTAACCCTGCTTATAACTATGATTATACAGCACTATAGACACAACATAACGCATTATAAGTATGTTCAAAATGCATTATAGAT
>JAQLOL010000020.1:22046842-22070461 GCA_029783665.1 Naso thynnoides
ACACACACACACACACACACACACACACACACACACACACACACACACACACACACACACACACACACTCACACACATAGTGATCCTATTCCTAATGGTCATTTGGCACTCCAGCTTGACCTTTCTATCTCTACATAGAAGCAGAAATATCCAGGACGACTGATTGTCGCCTCTCTTTTCGTTCCGCCCCCTCTTCCTTGTTAACTCAACCATTATTCTGGACACAATCCTTTTGACATGGGGGCCATGTTCAATGTTTAATGCTGTTTGTTTTATATTCCTGCCTCATTTCCTTATATAAAAATTTATGATGGCATTCTCTACCTTCCATAAAATATTCATAAATGTCATTACTAATAACTTTCATAGATCATCTAAATTGATCCGTCTGTCTGCTTTTACCTATGCTGGCCAGCGTGGATCCATTAGTTTGGAGAGAAAGAACAGCTTGTCTTGTATTTGGTTATGTATGGACAGGGGGAAGGTACTTGTTGTGTAAGTACTCTGCGTGTGTGTTGGACATAAATGCTAATACGGATGTATCGGTTGATCAGGGAGGTTTCATTGCCCAGGCATCAATCTCTTTAATCTCCCTGTTTTGCAGCATTTCAGCTCTGCCTTGTGCATCAGACACTGATCACCTACATTTCCCTCACACTGCTCACAAATCCATTCATTTTCTTCAAACTAATTTTGTGTGGTACTCCAGGTCTGACTCCTCATCCTCTGGTTGTCCCTGCTCTTTAATATATAATAGATTTCAAATGTCCCATTAATCATTCACAGGCTAATGTCACCTACATGACATATGCATTAGGCTACTTGCAAAACATATATATGACTAATTTTGCTAAAAGATAACAGAAATAATGAGAAGTCCTACATTTTTCTTTGACCCATCACTCTCCTCTTTCCCTCTCTTTCTTTGTCTCTTCCGTCCTCATTTTTTGTTCTCCTTCTTGTCTTTTTTTCTCATTATCACTTTTTTATTATTGTTTGGCATGCTACTGTATTATCAGATTGCATTAGATTTGGTTTGGTGACTGGTTTTACCGGTCTGGTCCGTTGTACATGCTTAAACTGGTGTAATTTTATGCAAATCAGCTAAACTGGCGTTTGTCATTATGAGAGATCTGGGCAAATTGATAGCATACACCAGCAGCAGCATGTACCGACACCCAACGGCCCAATGATGTGCATAAATCTAACCTGCATTAACAATAAGCAACAAAGCATGATGTATGAATAGGTTAGAAACGAAAATAAATGACAGCCAGACAGCAGACAGCATTAGCTAGTAGCAACAGGAGGAGGTTTTTTTTTTAATGTGTTGGAAAGCCTAACAACGTTGTGTCCGTGTTTGTAAAAACCCCCCCGGAGTCAGTTATTACACAAAGCTGTGCGATTTTCTGCACTGGTATCAGTTGTGGAAGTTCCAGAAACATTGGAAAACTTAACAACGTCGTATCTGTGTTTATAAAACCAGACAGAGTCGTTAATACACAGAGCTGTGCAATACAACTTAAGATACACAGCCATTAGCATTAGCTAGTAGCGTCAGGAGGAAAGGGGTTTTCTATCATTAACTATGGCGGATACAATCATAATTTCTGCACTGTTATCAGTTGTGGAAGTTCCAGAAAAGCTGGAAGACTTAATGATGTTGTGTCTGTGTTTATAATATAATCCCACCATGTATAAAGTCGAGTTGTACAACTTTGTGGTATTTACACAGAGTCACAATCACACACTCCTGTGAAGTCAGGGGAATCTCAACACTGATTGGCTGTCGCAACACAAACACTTTGTGTCACTCAGTTCAGTTGGCAGAGTGACATTTGACACCAAGCGGTGAAAGTCTGGTATACCAGTCGGGTTTGATAACTGGCTCATATCTAACTGGTTTGAACATTTTTACACTAGCCTGACCCTAAATTGCATTTATATTATCATCATCATCATTCTTTAATTATGAAATCAATTTACCCTGTAACTGTCTCTATCTATTTTATGATATTAGTTGTGTGGACACATATCAAGCATTTAGTGACTGATTTTTTTCTGTGCTAAGAAAAATAAAGTTCTGTCCTTGTTTCTGATGCTATCCCCTCTAAAACTCCGTTATAATGACAAAGAAAAGAGACAAAAGAAAAAAATGTTCACCATAAATGTTCTTGCAGGCAAGGACTCAAGTGAGCCTGTCATTGAAATGACAACAATTTGTTGTATTGTTCTCCTTGTTTGTTCCCCTGGATTTGCTGGTTGTCTGTTTTAATGATAGGTCTGAGCCTCAGAGTGTCCTTCTGTCTCCTGTCTGCCACCCTGACACAGAGATGAAAGATGAAATGGAGATTGTGACTGATGCAATTATGGTGCTGCTGATTGAAGGAGAGGCCAAATTATCACCGCCCTGATTGGGCTTTGTCTGGACTGAGAGCATGCCACGCTCTGATTAAAGTGTCACAGAAAGTGTGTGTCTGTATGTCAGTGAGTGTGTGTGCGTGTGTGTGTGTGTGTGGACAGTAGACAGGCTTTAGATGGTAGAAAGGAGAAAATACATTTTGTTATCTTTGACCTTCCCACGTGAGAGTCCTTAAAAAGAGTGAAATCAATGCACAGTCTACTGAATTATGCTTTATGCTAAGAGAATATTTTGAAATTCTTTTTCAAGGATATCTCTTTTTATTCCTCTTTTAAAGAATAGTTTGAATAATAAATTTTCCCTTTCTCACTCAGGCCTACCTATTTTGCTCTCCCTTTTCTCAAAATGATTATTTTTTTAATCTTAGTTTACATTAGCTGCATAGTGAATTTCTGTTGCAACTTCCACCTTGTACCACTGGAGGCCTCCTTTCTGTCTTTTTCCATCTACTTTCTTGTCTTTCAACATAACCTCATGCTCGCTCTTCACGGCTTTTTCTCATGGATCCTTCTCTGTCTTCTCCCAACCCCCTTTCCCGCTGCCTCCTTTTGGCCTCTCTCTCATCTCCGGCTCCACTCTTGCATCAGTCTTTTTCAAACAGCTTGTGTTCAGCTGAGCCCCAACTTCAAACATACATTTTAAAAGAACCGAAACTATCTCATGTTTGAAAAAAAAAAAGCCCCTGAGTCTTATTTGCCCAGTACTGCCATACTCTCTCTCTCCCTGCCTCTCTCCTTCTCTCCATCCAGCCCTCCATCCATCCCTCCCAATCCAAAATGTTGTTTGTTTATCATCATTGGAGCGTTCTAGCTCCAGGTTGTTGCATCAGAATTAGTGTGTCGACAGGCGCTGACGTACATGCGTGCTCGTGTGTGCGCGCATGCATGCACGGTGGTGCTGTTGGTTCTCTTCTGATTTCACAGGGAGTTAGTTCATCCCTGTGGCTGATCCCAGGAGCCAGCTGTTGGCTGTAGACTATTGCAGCCTCACAGCATGGCAACATGGAGGTACACATCATATAACTCACCAACACCCCTTTTTCTGCTTAGCACCAACTTAAAAGGCTTTACTCTCTCACAGCAGGCCCCTGATCCCTCTCTCTATTCTTCCATCCATCCTTTCTTTCCTCTATCTTTCCTTCCCTCTCTGTGCTCACTCTGGTTGTATACTGTCTACAAAGCCTTAAAATAATTACACACGGAAGTCCTCCAGAGCGTTTAAATGGGAAGCTAGAGCTCAGGGAAATTTAACCCCTTCTCTGTGCATTACTTCATGGCCACTGTTAGGCGTGACTGTGATTATCTTGCACTGTATGTGTGCCGGTTTTCCTGGCTGTTTAAAACCAAGGCTGATGTAATCTGTGGGAAAACAGCTTTCTAGTGACAGAGAATCTGGCTGGAGATCCCCAGGCTTTATCTGTGAAGGGAATCTCTCCGCTGAGTGAGCTCTGAGCGACGGGATCTGAAAAAAGAGGATGATCCTTACTTAAGAGTTTAGGCAGATCAGAGGTTAATTTCCTCTATGGCTGATGGTGATGACGATGCTGATGACATAACTTGACAATCATTTTTATGATGATTTTAGAGGAAAAGAACAAGACACAGGTCTTGACTGTCGAAGTTCATAAGTTGGGATTGGCTACTGAGACTGATCAAGTTGTTCAAGTCAGAGATGTATTATGAGAATAGTTATGTAGTTTTTTGCTGTTATGTAGCACCAAAACACAGCTGTTTACCCTGAGAGGTGTGACAGGTGGGGAAACAGAACAGAGGGAAATGACAAACAGATTTAAGGCTTTGCACAATGAGTTTTCACAGTTATCTTCATTTAATTTCATGCTTTCCACCATGAGTTTTGCTTACAGTCTCCTCCTAACAAACATGAGTAATAATCATACTTTTTTTTTTTCAATTTTTCGTAGGTGGGGGGGTTCCGCTGAAAACAAACTCTCTTTTCAGGGACTCCCTGATCACACTCACACAGTTTCACATTCACACCTGGAAGCTGCCGACTCCAGTGACAGTCTTACCTGCAGCCACTGGTCAGCTCCACTGGGCATATTGTTGTTATGGGCTGTCAGTCAACAGGTTGAGTCCTGCATCGATATGAGTCACTCATGCACGAAGAAGTCCACCATCTTGGACAGCTAGCAATGGCTACACCCCTTGGACAAATCACATGTAGTCATTAAATGCTAATGTAAATGTCACTGATTAAATTTCTACTGTTCCCAACTTTATGTTAGAATAACAAGTTGAATTAGCAGCAAAGGCTGTTGTAAACTAGACGTTAAATGTTGATGAGTAATTTACTGCTACTTCAATTAGCTGGAGTACCATTATGACAAACGCATGTTTGCTCTGTACAGCAGGGTCGCAGCAGTCATATTTCACTTTTTACATGATGTGACTAAGTGAAGTGTTCTGTTACTTTACATTGCCAACAAGCAGCAAAGTATACAAACAAAACCAAACACTCTATTCTTCAAAACCGAAGCTTTGTGCAGGGGCTTTTCAAAAAAAGTAGCATAAAGTAACACTCGCCCACTTAACACTCCAAACTAAGATCATGTGGAGGGGCTATATATGGCACAGGGCTGCTGTAGCATCAGTAGTTGAGCTGTGCTTTTCACCGCCTCACCTGCCAAGTGTAGGTTGCTTTGGAATTGGGTACTTGGATTTGGCTTTGCCCAGGCTTCCACTGATGTATACTGTATACGTCTGAAGGTTGGTGGATGGAGCCGCGCTCACAGCTTGAGTCCTGTTAATGCAGATGGCTGCTTCTGCTGGCGAACGGGTAGGGTTTATGTGCAATGCCAATGAATATTTATGTGTTTAAAGCACATTTGTGGTGGGAGGCTCCTGTGGATATGAGAGAAAGACTTTGACTCGCAGCCTCGGTGAGTGTCAGGGAGGTGTAAGGGGCATTGAAGTGTGGCTTAGGGGGATGAGGATTCCTATTCAGTTGGCTTTATGGCTTAAAATGTCTTTGTCTTTATCACCAGGACTGGAACATGAATATACAATTATTATATTATAAAAGTGAGTTGGCAGTCAACCTTTCCTTTAGATTTTTAATATATTTTTTTTATGAAGTGGAAGTAGTACAAGTAAAGGGGGAAAGTTTGCACGGAAAAACAAGGTCTGACACTAACTTGCAAACTAGGAAGATTTTTTGTTTGGAAGTCGGAGACTCTGGTTTGAGGTCTAACTTGGAGCTTCGTTAAGCACTTTACAGTCACAGCAAAAATGTATATAATGCCTACAGTGCATGGTCTTAAACAACAACAACTGAGGATTTTTGTTATTTTTTCCTCTACTACTTGTAAAACGGGGGGGGGGGGGGGCTTTAATTTTGGTGTTGTATTTCAGTAAGGGAAGGTAAAACTTGAGCCTGACTGATATATTGTTTTGCCGATATTATTGCATATTGGCCTATCGTAGATATGTGTGTTGGTGTATATGTTATCTGATATGCATGGATATCCAAACAGTTTTTTATCGCCAAAAAGTGCCTAAACCAGTCAATACATTCACACGACATTGGAGAAAATCAATTAATTGTTTTAGTCTGAATAAAACCGCACTTTTAAAATGCATGTAAGCATGTTAGACTGAAATCGTGCTGAATCAAATTTCTCAAAGTCGAGATAACACACCCAGATAATGCGTTTGGAAGGCAAGTCACTCCTGCATGTATACACTTCAACCTGACCCAGACTGATCTAAGCAATCTGCGCATGATAAATAGTACCCTTGGCAGTCTTTGACCCAGAACTCAAACAGCATAAATCTGTAGAAGAAAGCCAGTACGAAAACAAAAATCCTGTAAACTCAAGGGAAAGTGCGCATGCAATTTGTACCTGAAGTAAAGCACAGATACAAAGTGTATAACACTGCAAAGTTGTCCATGTTTTGACCGTTCGACATGGATTTCGTTAGCCGCTTGCTAACTTGTTTTTAGCTTGTGTGGCTAACCGGAGAGAAGTTTTAATAGCAACCAGCTGAATGGGGCATATCGCTGCGTAGTCCAACAATAAATCGATTCTTCCTCAGCGCATGTATACTGGGACAAGGACAGTAGTCTAATTAAATGGCCCAATTGAGCCATAACCATAGCTCGACCTAACTGTACATGTAAATGAACTGAGTGATTTAAAATCTGATAATTACATAGTTTATCCAGCAGAGGGAGATCTGTTATTTAATTAGTCAAGTGTTTACTGTTCAGTGATGTAAAATGTACGTTATCCTTCCTCCATTACACATCTTTGTCACAAGCATTTGTAACCACATTCAGACGATATTTTATATATGTCTCATACTCTTGGTCCCTAACATCAGTATCGGCATCGACCTGAAAATCCTGTATCAGTCGGGCCGAAGGTAAAACAGTAAATTACTCTTTTGATTTTTTTATGTAAAAGTTTGAGATTGCACTCATTACAGTTCTTCTACAACTTAAGATGGACATGTTGAGCTGATCTTCAGGTGAAGTTTGCAGACTTTGATTGCAACAGATTACTCAGTCTTAAGTACTTCCCTATTGAGCATGTACTATATACAGTACAAGGCCACCACTAATCAAATTCTCTCTCTTTCTCTCTCCCCCATGCCATCACCTCTGGTACATCTCCAACATCAGGTAAGAAATTGTTCTATCATTCCACCAATCAATAGCAATATGGCCTGTAGCTAGCTAGCTACACGCAGCGTCTACACTCAGAGATTTAGATGTGTGCAAATGGCAGCGGTGATATTTTACTCTTGACACCAACAATATTATCAGAGCCCAGGTGGAAGCAGCACAGTAAATCCACCTCTCGCCCTTTGTTTGGATCTTTTATCAAGACTGATACTTCCCATGTAATGAAAGCTATTTGGCAGGGCTGTCTCTGTGCAGTGTCTTGGGAGGCAGCTTTAGATGCTCAGGCTTACGGGGAAAACAGTGCTGGTCTCAGGCAGCTGTACTGCTGCTGCCGTTGCCGTTGTGTGGCACGTCTGCTCAACTCTAAGCCCGCCTGTGACAGCTCTCCTAGTTTATGACAAATGGTGGGGTGCTGAGTGGGCTAACAGGGAGGTAATGCCTGTTGGTTCATTAGTAGGCCAGGTCACTGCAGGCTTAGAGCCACACATACATGTGCTCCTTGCTCTGGGAGTGATGGACAGATATACTGATCTCTTACATATGCACAAACAACATAAACACTCAAATGCACAGTGTTTACTCTGCTCAATTTACAAAAGCTATCTTGCAGTACAGTTTACACAGATTAAAAGGAACTAGTTCTTGTTTATGTTTAGACCCAGCAGGTGCAATTTGCATGAAATGGGCGAATTTACTGCAGCCATTCTAAACAACAACTTTGGACCACAACTGCATCAAATATCAATTTAACAGCACTCTTGGAACATCTTGCTTTTGAGCCCTTATTTTTAATCCTAACATTGAATTACCAAATTCGATTTGTATGGAGTAGGAACATATCAATTTGTTCATCCAAAACACTGCAAGTGCATGCATGCTTTCACCCTGTATGAACTGATGCAGTGATTTTCAAACTGTGGAGCATGGCAGGGTGTGTGTGACTGCTCCTGTTTTTCTGTTTTCGTTTTATTTTCGCAAAATGTAAAATGCAAAACTAATGTTTTTACGTCCAACAACCTGGACTCATTTTAAGGTGATGCAGCAAAAAACGAAACATGTTCCCTTTGTGATTTCTCATTCAGATATATATAGAGTCTGGAGCAACAATATGTGACTTTGACCCCGACCTGCAGCTTTAAAAAAAGGAACTTAACAATCAACGCTACTACGTTGCACAAAACAGCAATTTTAGTAAAACTGGGTTATATTTTACAGAGAAAATGTCCTCTGGTTTTCCTTCTGATGTCCTACAACTGCTCTGTCTGTCTGCAGCCTTTTATTTAGTGGAGCTGTCTATAACAATAACAACCCGCTGCTGTAGCTGCAGCTTCGGTCTGCTGGCAGCGCACATGTTGCTTTCAGGAACCTCCGTGAATCACAGAGTTGAGGCAGAGCAGTCCTAAGAAAACTTAATTAACCCTGCACGTTATGGTAATGTTCTAAAGAGGTGTTTGCAGATTTTATTTTATTTTTTTATCTGTTTTTGAAAAACCTGAAGTTAAACATGCCATGTTTTGTTGCAGTCTTGTTGAAGTGGGGTGGGGGAGCCTGGAAATTTTCTTCCTCCAAACATGGACATGACAGAAACAGTTTGAGAACCACTGCACTAATGCAAGAGAGCAATAATACAAATTTCTTGCTCTCTCCTCTGCTCCTGTATGTCCTCCATTGATGTTTGATTACCCCTTTAATTACCAAATCATTAAAGGCCTGACCTCCGACCCATTACCTCGGCTTTAAGGACTAAGATGATGAGTTGCTTTGCTGGCGTGAGGGAGTTGATCCCACTTTAAATGGCCTCACTTTAATTTAAGAATTTTTCTATTGACAGTTAGAAACATCCCTTCACCTCTTAAAGCCCATCTTTACAATCGATAAGCAGGCTCGGCATTATCTGTACCATTCCATTCTTCATTTGCTCAGTTGCAGTCCACCCCAACCCCGGACTCTTCGTTTTACCTCGTAGTCACTCACATACTCTCTTTCTCTCTCTCTCTCTCTCTCTCCATCATAACTAAGGGCTCTCAGAGGGCCACAGCCCAAACTGCTGGCCCTGTCTGTCTATTAATAAATGGCATTAACCACCTGGCCCTTCAGGGACTATTCATTTTAAAGATGAACTACCTTAAAGTACAACACAATGCCGTCTCATTTTTACTGCTTCCTCATTACTGCTCGGGGCGGCTCAAGACTCATCACCGACCCTCCTTTTCCGCCCCCTTGTCCCACCATCCCTCTATCTTTTCATCCTGTCTGAACCACTCCCGTCCCTCGATGTGCGAATGAACAAAGAGCAACCCAGAGTGTTTATCAATGGCAGAACAAGAAAAATGATTATGATCAAAATGGTAAGAAAGTTACCTTTTTTTAAACAGATGGATTTCCAATTTTGCTAAACTCCCATCAAGTCAACGTTTTGGCCTTTGAATAGACAGACCCAATTCCCAGCTCTGTAAATGCACTTTCTGCAATTGTGATGATAAATCCAGGCCTTGATGTTAAAGTGTTTTATACTTATATAATTACCATAATAATCAAGTTTATTGTGGAGTGGCATGCTATACGGTACCATGGGTGTTTCATTCTTAGCAATTACCGTTATATACATGCTACAGTGACTGTGTCTCTGCACAATAAGCTGCCGAGGCCAATTTACTGTGATCCATGACAATGTGGTACACTGCTGGCCTACTAAATCGTTTACAGCATAACATATAGAGCCTGTTCTTGGCTTTAATTACTCTCACTCTAAATAAGCCTCAGTTTCATGCTCACTAATTCCACAGTGGACAGTTAATATCAGGATCAAAGAGATCACTACAGTTAAAAAGGAGGAAAAAAACGAAACCACATCGGCATTTGATTGGCCTCTGTTTTTCACTCAGTCTACAGTATTTTTTAAAGGGATTTTCTTCCTGTTTTTGCAGAAGATGAATCAGAATGCTCGGAATCATTGCACACGTCTTCCCTTGTGTCTGAATGTCAAAATATTTGTTACGGGTTTGTTTTAAAACCCTGGCAAACGGGTGAAGGGAAGGTTTGAAGTTGTAGAGGAACAGCCTCATTATACCCACCAAGCCGCACAGTTATTCTGTATGAAGTGGAGATAAAAGCAAGAGAAAAGCTGAAAGCAAGAAAAAATAAAGAACATGGTAAAAAAGAATATGAGGAGAAAAAAAGATGAGGCTTGAAGGAAGAGAAATCTGGAAAGAAAAGGGGGCTGGATCAAAAGGATAAGGGGGAGGAAGGAAGGAAGGAAAGCACCATGTGTTTCTAAAAACGAAGCAAAATACAAAGCGAAAGAGATCAAATTATAGCAAAAGATAGCGACTCCACCGGTATGACTGGTTTATCAGCTGAGCTTAATGGTTTAAAGTCTCTGTCTCTTACTCTTTCTCTCTGAAGTCCTAAAGACCATTTCAAATTACTCCATGCTGATACGGCTAATGTTAATTAAAAGCTGAATGATTTGTCCCTTATTGTGATGTTTAAAGTGTCCGACCCCTTATTCTTTATTTCTGTCCTATTTAATATGGCCCCAACATGTGTATATATATACTGTATCTATATATGGACAAGGAGCAAAGTTTGGAACCTACAAGTTTTTTAAATTTTTGCAAGGGGTGTAACAGTACCCAGAGGTTATGGTTCTGTTCACACCTCGGTTTAGACCTCATGGTTCGGTACGAGTTCAACATTTTTTGCTTCCTGGCTCATGTGAGAAAAACACTCTCGACACGTGCCTACATCCATACGTTATAGGTCGGCGTAGGTGATTTAGCAAAACTACACTATCTGCACCATCCGTGTGTTTTATTTTGAAAATAAACCAGATTCGCGTCTGTGTCTGTGACTTCCTGTGTGCGGCTTGATGTAGCTAGCCTCTCCCTTGCTTGCTGTAGCTTAAACAGTGGATTAATTGTTTTGAGCGTCGTTCAACCTCCGCTAAAATGACTCACTAACAGGCTAACTAACAGAGTGTAATCAAAGTACTTTGGAAAGTTTAGTGACGCCTCACAATTACAAGATTTAAAAGAGGCAGTTGTACTACATTAGCTCATTCAACATAATGCGAAAGTTGCTAAAGGCTTACCACTGCTACCTGTGACTGACTCAGACGTATTCTTCATATAACTGTGTGCATCGAACCATGACGTCAGTACCGTGATGGTTTAGGACGAATACCTCTACCGTTACACCCCTAATATTTGTATGTTTCTGTGTTTGGGGATGTGAATTCAGTGCTTTTAGCTTGAGAGCAATAAGTTTAGTTTTAACCATGACAGCAGTTTCCACATTTTCTTTGTAATAGATGTTTTAATTAATCAAGCGTATGTGCATCACTAACATCTACTTTTTGAATTCTTTGCTTAATATGGATCTTTATGAAATAATACAGCTATAGATTTTCCTTAACTGTAGGGCAATAATGATTCAAATATCAATCACCATTTTTTTATTTTATTCATTTGACATGGTATTATCTGTGTTTATTCACTCCAAACAGCCAAATTACTCCACATAAGCCCTGAATTAGCAGCAAAGGCACGCTCTGAAGTTGTGTGCGTCTGCGTGTGTTCAGCCTCTGACTGAACTCAGCACTTACCAGCCCTGGTTCTCTCAGTTATGTCTTTCTCATCTGTTTTCTTTTTTTCACAACCTTTTTGTATGGAAATTGAAGAACATTACCCCTCCAGTAAGCACTCAATGTCAAGAGAATAACTGCAGGTTGGAACCTCTGTGGCTTGTTGCTGCATCAGGTTGAAGTACAAATAAATCTTCTTTTTAATCCCAAAAGTTAAAAACAAAAACTGTCTTCCAGCTGAAAACGTCTCTGGATCACAGCAAAATTTGTTGTGACTGCGGGTTTTTATTCCTCCAGAAGCTCTAGTCTGCCCCTGACCCTCTTCTCCAGAGTTTCCCTGCTCTCAGCAGCTGTTTGCCGGCGTCTATCCCACTGCTCTGCCTCGACCCTCCTACACGACACAATGCAAAGCCCTTTGATACATATTTGAATGCTACTTTAGCATTTTAATGTCAACACTATGAAAGAAGCTTTCAAGCTTAGAACTAGTTTGTGCACCCTACTTAACATGATGCAAAGAAAGCTGTCCTTTATAGCACACTTTAATGTCTAACAAGCTAATAAGTACATAATTCAGATTTTTCAAGTCGGTATTATTTGACTCATAAAGAATATTTCATGTATAGATGTCTTTACACCAGTGCAGCTGATCTTCTTAGCTCATACGGCTTGAAAATGAGAGGACTTCACAAACTATTCAGTGGGACTGCCTTCAGTATGATTTTACATACATATGAATAATTAAATTCTTCTTCGTTACATGTTCTCATCCATATTTACAAGACTATATATGTCTGTGGTAGTGTGTTTAATATTAGGAAAGGACCGCCAGCTGCAAACCCCTGGGTTGCAGTCATGGCCCAGTGTGCAGCACAATGAAAGCAGCTGCCAAACGTGCCTTTGAAGACCAGTTCAGAGGCAGCAGCACATGTGTGCTTCCAGCTCACTAACGTTGATTCTTCCACCTGACTCTAAACAAACATAGTACCCACACATTCACGCTTTTACATGCAAATCAAACATAAAGACACTAATTCACACTCTCTGATGCAAATGGATACTCACATACATACACACGCACTCTCTCTCTCTCTCTCTCTCTCTCTCTTTCCATCTCTCCCTCTCTCTCTCACACACAGGTAGGTGGTTTCAATCTAGACACAGACCTGACATTCTTCAAAGACTAGGCTCCACTGGCTCTGTTTCATTTTTTGTCTTGTCTGTCTGTTCTAGGAGACAGATGTACGGTATAGTTCTGTTGAACTACTGAGTCGAAGAAAATCACTCTGTTTTTGTACTGGAATGTGTCAATCACCATCCCTCAATAAGCCATCTGGCATCCTCTTGGCTGTGGCGAGTATTTATGGATGCCATAAGTATATTAGGACTATGGCTTATTATTTGGAAAGAAAATATGCAGACCTTTGATATTTCACCTGCTGTGATTTTCTTAATGTACTTGTCAAAAAATTTAATCAAATATGAAAAATTGGGGAAGTCAACCCACAGCCTTAAAGGGATAGTTCATCCAAAAATGAGAATTAAGTCATTAAATACACATCCTTAATACCAATGGAAGGTCAGGTAACATTTTTTAGTCATTGAAATACGGCTGGAAATTTACAGGAATAAGGCGGTGCAGTAATCTCCTTGACAACTGAAGTGAATGGTGACCAATTTTCAAACCAACACTTAAAAACCACAAAATGTCTCCATACTGCTCGCTAGAGGTAGTCCAAGTGTCCTGAAGCCTGTTTATTATCTGGAACCAAAAACTCTACCAAAAACTCTTGTTGGTATTGCCTCTGCTGCTGCACACGCTTCGAACGGAAGTGTGGCAGTGGCGACCCAATGGTTAGAGAAGCCAGCTTGTGGTGGGAAGGTTGCCATTTCAAATCCCTGACCAGCAGGATTTATGTGGATGTTACAGTGAATTAATCTACTTGCCCCAGCCACATTCCACCAACCTTGTACTGGGCAGCTTCCAGGTGTGAATGTGAAACTGTGAATGTGATCAGGGTGGCCCTGAAAAAGAGAGGGGGGAAAAAACAAAAAACAATGTGTGCCCGCAAATGCACGTGCCATCTCAAAAGCTACAGGCCAAAAACATGACATCAGTGTCATTTTTCAAAACAATTTGGCATGTAGATATGCAGCAGTTTGGAGGCATTTAATTGTTTTTCTATGTATTCTTTTTACATTTGAAAAGAGGTCATCATTCATTACAGTTGTTTGGGAGGTTACTCCAACGCCTTTTTCCTGTTCAACTCCAGCAGTGCTTTGTGGACAAAATAATAATGAAATTCACCTGACCTTCCATCTGCATGAGGATCAGTAGATAATGACCAGATTTTCATTTTTGTTTGAACTATCCTTTTAACAATATCCCAGATATTGCTGCTGATTATAATATGTTAACACAAATGCGATCATGTTTTGTGCTACCACATGAAAACTATATGTTAAGCTTTCCACTATAGATAAGAAGGGATAATTTGACACCTCCAAAAGCTACTCTGACACACTGTAGATACTATATAGCTGCCTTGCTTGACATTCTACCCTGCTTGTATCCTCCCACTTTGAATATGCAATCAAATCACTCCCCCAGCAGATGAAATGGCATCCAGTTGACTCTCATATCCTTCACACGTATGATGTGGAGGCTCCTCGTAGTAAGTGTGTATGTGCAATGAGGGGGTTGTACCAACCCCTGGGATCTGGTCTGTGATGAAACATTCAAGCAGAGTTGCCAGAGGAGTGTATTCAACGCTGGGCTGTAAAATGAAGCTCTGGAAAAGCAATCTCCACTCACAGAGACCTATTGCTTTCATTACTACCAAAGCTCTGTGCATCAAAGGCTGTATTTTATCAAGATAAACGTTACATCTCGATTCTTCGATGGTGGGAGGGTCTAAATGGTCATTTGCATAACTTATACATCCATGCTTCGTGCTGGGTAAAAACATTACTGGGATCTTTTTATTTCATTCTGAACCTATCATACATTATAAAGCTTGAGCATGTACAGTATGCTTATCCAACACATATTAAATGAAGATAAATAGATTGCATTAATTGTACAGTATCTGTGCTAAGGCCACTGATTAATGCTCCTGTTTGCTGATTCAGACCCTGCAATGATTTATGAGCACTTTTAAAGCTGATAATTTTCAGCATCAACATTGTTCAGTCTTCGGCACCGCATGTGAAAATATGAATGTGGATGTACATGCGTGTGAGTGGTCCATACAATCAAATGAAGAACAGAGTGCATAGGTCCATGTGTGTGCCTTTGTAGAGGCAAGCGGGGGAGCAGTCAGCGTTTGTTTAGCTAATCAGGCAAATGAGTGTCATAAAGCAAGCCAGAGGCAGGAGGGGAGCAGAGTGCAGCATAGAGGCAACCCCACCGAGGAAAACGTGTCCCCCTCTGGGAAAAGACTAACCCACCCAACCCACAGCAACACATATAACATTTCAGCAATTAAACATTGACTGATGTCGTGACTGATCAAGGTTACTGGGCCAAGGTGAAGCCCTAAGAACAGTGTCACATTGCTTTATGGTTCCTGTCCCATAGGTCTCCCTTCAGCGCAGTACTGCACTCCATACATTGAAGCTGTCCTCATCATATCATATAAATATATATATATACATACATACATATATCATATATCAGAAAAATATCAATATTAGTGCTGCTTCAGAAAGGCCTGTGTGTATGTTTTGGCAACCCGTTCTGTGAAGCTGGTCTCTAAAATGCATTAGAAAACGTTATGAACACAATCATAATGTGTGATAGACGGTTATGGTTAGGGTAAGAGTTATGATTATGGTTAACCCTAACCTTGCTTATAACTATGATTTTACAGCACTATAGGCACATTATAATGTATATCACAACACATTATAGATTCCTGACAAGTGACCTCTTGTGGTTGTGAAGACATGAAATTTGTCTCTAGGAAGACTGAGAGCATTTAATGTTTTGGGGACAAACTAGGGATACATCCAGTGTAATACTAAACTTATGTGACCTTTTAGAGCACTGCCATTAAAGCTGCGGTAAGGGTAGGGTAGGTTGAGCCAGGTGGGGAGTGGAGGATACAGCAGAGTTACGTCCTTAGGAATCTCATGGCTCAGGCTTGATTTCCAGATGTTGCCTACCCCAGCTTTGAAAATCTAAACAAGAAGTTGGGACTGTTGGACAGTTGTACAAAGCAGAAGTTGAAACCCCCATTGGCTACACATTACAAGTCAGTCAGGCGATCGCGTGCACACATATGGGTCATTTTTTTAAGCTCTGACATATCACTTATCCTACATTTAGGTATGAGGAGTTGTGAAGTGTGAGAAACTATTTTTGTTGTGCCTGTTTAAAGCAAAGACTCATTCACTGTTTAGAAAATGTTTAGTGACTCACAGTTGGAGCACTTTCAGAGCTTAGACAGGGATGAAGCTCTTCTAGTTCAATCACTAGTGCAAAGAAAAAACAACTGTGTGAGAAAATATTTGGTTCTTTGATAAAAAGTCGAAACCTGAAAGCTTAACTACGACTCATTGAATCACACAGCTTGAGATTCTGCAACACTGCCAATGGCAGGCAAAGGCTTAAGATTATGCTTTTGATGAAAACTTAAAATGCGATCTCTAGCTTATTTATTTAATTTATTTTTAATTTTTAACTAATCTGGTAATTATTCCATTCACCATGCCAAAGTTAAAACAGTTACTGGCAATCTATAAACCTGAAGAATTGGAGATTCATGTGTTTGTAGTAAAATTGAGAGGGCCAATGAACAAATATTGGGGGGAAATAAAAAGGTTCTGATGGAATCAGGAGTAACTCCTACTTTAACTCTACAGCAGTGCTTTCAGTGGGCCAGTATGCATTGCTACGCAGTACCCCCACTTTTAAATTTTTTTAAATTTTACCCCTGGCCTACCGGTGCTTTTTACCACATACAAGGGCCAGAGTGTCTATTGGCAATTCATTACATTAGTGACGCATTAGTTGACGCTTTCCTCTCTCTTTTCTCGCTGTCTGTGTGACACGTAAGTGGAATGTCTCATTAACGCTAACCCCGGAATTCCAAAGGTTGTTTGTGCGCTCCTGAATGTCTCCGCTGCAGGTTTGCTCCGTGTTCCACAGTCCATCAACACCCACCAGCTGCGCTTCAGAGTGAGTCACAATAATGATGAGTAAATGGGGGAAAGCAAAGGAACAAAAGCTAGACAGTAATGTTGGCATGGCTCCAAAAGGGCACAAAGAGAAACGCAAACCGGAACGGATTCTGATGATGACACAGCTCTCAGGCAGTCAAATATAGGCCTACATTACCAAGGCAGAAAAGTAAAAGTAGGCCTAGTTTTGTTCTATAAATTAATTTTGTCAGAATCAGCATTATCTTCTCGTAGGCCTATCCTTTATTCACCGTAGAAATTCAGAATGTAGACTATTACTTATTATTATTATTAGTTAATAATTCACTGATAACGGCCACCTGATTCACATGCCAACAGGTAAACAAGGGGAGTACAGGCACTTATTTTTTTTCCACGTAAAGCACTGCTGTTAGGAAAGTACATGCCTGGTCAGACCAGAGAGATTACTAACACACTTTTTTCGCCTGTATAGTACATACAGGTGTAATATACATATTTCCCCTGCTTGTATGTAGTTTTTAATATCTTTGTGTATGTATATGAAGGTGGAGGATCTGCAACAAATTTGTGTATGTAGTTAGTGGAAATACTGCCTATGAATTACTTAACATTGCTGTAGATCAGCCAAAATGATTGACAGCCTTCTTATTTTTTTGTTATTGTTTACTCAGTGATGAAAATTAATACTGGGAGCCCTGTGTGGAGGCGATGAACATAAGCACGTCCGCCTTTTTTGGAGCATGTATGTCTTTGTGTTCTGTGTTCTGCCAGGCACACAGACCAGATCCCAAAGGAGAGATGTAGGTTAATCAGACATGTTGCTTTGAATTAGAGTTTCACAACCTGTCACCACCACCACCACCACCACCACCCCACTGATTTCCTCCTTTCTGTGTCTCTCTGAGCCCAAGTTGCTCAGCATTAATGGAGATAACGGCCGTGTAATGGACTTTTTTTTGTCGTATCCACTGGTGTCAAAGCGGCACGGGTTCCCTGTGACATGGCTATTGATTTCTGATTGGGCCCGCTCACTGGAGAGGTTAGAGAGATAGCTACAGAGATGGAAGGCCATCTCAAGGGCTAATGGGCCAAAGGCAAGGTTTGAAGGGTGGGGCCAGGCCAGGAGAGACCTCTTCAATTACAGCCCCTTGGAGCTACACCGTCCTTTAGGTAAATGACTCATTTCATTATAATGATTTAGTGGAATCCCCTTCCTTTGCCAGCCTGTCATTGCTGGACTTTTTAGCAGCCTATTGCTCTTCTACTCCTCTGCAAGCTTTTTTATTTTTTCTTGTTCCCCCTCCCAACCTTCTCCCATGCCTCCCTCCATCTTTCTTTCGCTAGCCTATCAGAAGGAGGGTCATAACTCAGGTCAGGTCTATAAAAGCGTCAACATGGCACTATGCATGGACCTTGCATTATAGGGTCAGCCTGGACTTCATTACCACAATTAGAATGAGGTACCAGTGGCCGGCTCAAAGGATGACCGCTCAGCCTATTTGCTACCTTGTATTTCTTTTACCATTGAATGAACGGAAACCAGTGAATGCTGCAAGCATCCATTAGACAGCCTGTTCTAAAACACTGTGCAAGCGCTGCCATGTTCGCTGCCAAAAACTAGCACCAAAGAATGATTGCAGCAGAGCACGCAGGAGCCAAATTGACATGTAACAGAATGTTGCTGCCGGAAAAAAGAAACAAGCAGCAAATTACAGTCAGCGGCTTTTTTTTTTCCTTTTTCTTTTTCTTTTTGGGAGACTTTGGGTTGGCAAAAGTTTCAGAGACAATAGATTTCACTAAATAAATAAATAAATAAACAAAGCTAGCTAAGCCTAATCTAATATATGAAAGCCTGTCAGAGGAATGGGGGGCTCAGGGGGGAATATTGTGCCTGTGAAAGGCAATTGGAGGATTAGAGTGAAAAGGCCAGACAGGGACAGTGAGAGAGTGCAACATAATAAAGCCAGAGCAGCTGTTTAAAAGAGGACAAGAATGGAGAAGAAAAGAGAGAGAGAGAACAAGTGGGAGAGAGAGTCTGGGACATTTAGAGAGAGAGAGAGAGAGAGATTGCGGGAAGAGTGGAGACTGTATTTTTAGGAATTAAAGATTTATTGAGTGGTGAAAGAGCAAAAGCGCAGCAGAGAGAGAGAAAGAGAGAGAATGGATTGGAGAAAAGAACGGACAGGAGTGATCATATAAAAAAATGAGTGGAAGCAATTTGCCCTCATTTTAATCTGGGGTGAACAGCATGTCTCAATCAAGACGATGGAGGGAGAATGAACAAGCAAACAACACACATACACACACACACGCGCGCGCACAAACACAAACACAGAGGCTAGCATCGCACTGGGGTTTCTTATACCTGTTCTGAGGCCTGTGAACGAGTTGCCGGAGTCGGAGATTGACCTCCCTGCTGCTCGGATCCTTCATTAATTCATAAAGCAATGGACCCCGGGTGCTTTCAGTGCACCAGGTGTGGCCTTGAACGATGCCTGTTAAGAAAAAGACCTCATTTCCATTCTGGGGACTTTAAGCACTTAGACGTGTTATGCCCTGGAGGGCAATATGGTGCGGGATGGAGTCGAGCAAGCAAATCAGTGTGTGTGAACCGAGGCCCTATGAGTCACACGGGAGCACAAGTACCACGGCCTCCCTCACTCTGAGTTCCTTGGGTCTAGCTTGAAGACTGACTTTAAGGGCTTGTTGGGATTTGTTGGCTTCATCTGGCCAGTCCGGCACAATGTGCAACACCACCCCTCAAATGGTTGCATTAATATGCACCAGCAGTATTTCCCCTATCCTCTTTAGCACCTAATCAGACTTTATTCAGATTTGCACAGCTGTAGTTCATGTATTATGCAGTATTAATTGCTACTTCAATAGTCATTAATAAAGAGTTGGCTGGCCTCTGAATAAGCGATGATGCAGGAGGATGATGAGGTGTGTGGATGACAGAGGGCAGGGGACATCGCCTGTCATCTCCTTCGATTTATGTCCTTCAAACGGCTATTTATTTTCTTATTGTGTGCCATATTATGATGTCAAGGAGGACGATGGCATCAAACGTAATTAAAGAAGTGGCTGCTTTGTCGAACTGACTTTCAGTTGAGAAAGTTTTTCGAGGTTTGCAGGGGGCTCTCGGTGCCCTCTGTTGAAAATTCTATTGAAATATTTGTTTGCACGGCTCAGTGGCATTTAATCTCCTGTTGTTTATCAGTTTCCGCTTGATTTATTTCTTCACCTTCGCGTATTTATTGAATTTAATTACACCTCAAATCCCAATGCAAACCTGCTGCTGTTAAGGGTTGAGAGGAGAAAAAAGGGGAGGAGGATAGGGAGCAGTGTCAGGTATTAACCGTGACTCAGACAAATAACCTACTCTTTCAAAAGACCTACAGTATGTGCCCTCTTTAATTTAAGCCAGCTCACATTGAGACAAACACACACAAATTAACTGTGGAGGCCAGTAAATCAGCCTGAGAGGGGTCCACTAAGACACACATCCTCTGAAAAACTGGCAAATGATCTGCAGTCTGTCTGCGGCCTCGCTGACCACATAAAATATCAGCCAGTTAATTAGGCAGTAATTGTGCAATGTGCTCTCGTTTTTATGTGCCATGCATCGGGCCATAAAGAGGCCAGAGCGAGGAAGGCCAGCAGAGAGGGACGCTGAGGTATGAGCTGTAGCATCAGCCTATTTCATATCTACAATATGGCCAGAGGTCACCTATATTTCTCTTTTCTGGGGGAGTGGAGGAGAACCAACCCCCTGCTGTATTTCCTTCATTGGGCTAAAGAAAGATGCAGTCACCTTAAAGGCCAGTTCATGCTGTTCGAGTCTGTGTTTGCAGGAGTCCGCTCTGGTATGTGTGAAGTAAAAAATGTCATCCACCCATGTCCGTGAGGGTCTGCAAGGATCCATGAGGACCCCTCTTTGGACATCCGCATGCAGCCCAAAATTTTTGACCGCGCAGACTGTCCGCTTCAAAAGCGTCTCGACTGCTCTTTCACGTGTGTAAATAGGGCAATGTTTTGAGGTACCTAATTTTACTGTAGATGCACCGATTCACGGCAACATTTCAAACTGGAAGATTTCTCATTTCGTTCAACAACACAAAAGACATAATACTGTATGTCCTACTCAGGTAAGAATGTGCTCTCCTTCATGTCTGCATAACCTTTATTTTTTTTCTCCTGTTGTCTCTGCCTAGTCGACACGAATTTAGTTAAAGCTGCAGCTTTAGTAACGTCATTCTGGCTGAAGAAGATAAAAGAAAAGTAGTGCAGCCACTGAAACTTCTACTGTTATCTTTTGTTTTTTTCTCCTGCAATCTGCGCACTGCATAGGATATCATGCATGGCCAAAGAGGTGCAGACTTTTGTTTTAGTATAAATGAAACCACTTTCCCAGTCCGCACGAGAAGATGAGTCCACAGACATGCAATGCAGAAAGAACGCGCCTTAACTATGTATCTCTTCCACTCTCTGTTTTATCATTTATTAATAGTCAGTCATAGTTAAAGATGTTGCATAAATAATTTAAATGATTTTCATTTATAAAACGAAATTAAGAAACAGTGATAGATATTTTCAACTAAAGGCAGATTCAAGGTTCCTCCATTATTTGAATTCAGAGTTGATTTTAAAAAGTTAATCTCAAGAGAGAATAAAAAGATCCACGGAGAAACCCGTAATGTAGGTGACAGAAAAAAAATGGATTCCCATACGCATTTTGAAGCAAACATTTCGCAAACGTAAACAATCGAATTTCTAAATTTTAGTTGGTAACTTGAAGCTGATGAAATGGAAATACTGAACTGAACTGCGAGGGCAATGCACATGCCCGAATTGTTTTGAAAAACTATTGACCCTTTTTTCCTCTCAAAATGCAGAAGCTTTTTTTTGTTGTTGTTTAATGGCTAAATATTCACATTAGCAAGATGAACGTCATGTTTAGTATATTGTGAACTTTCTTCGCCATCATTCAGAGACTAATGTTAACAGAACATTAGTGGTAACAAGAATTAAATTAGCTGACCAACACCCACTACAGCATTAAACAACTTAAATGAACTCTGTGGTTATAAAATTTTCTCTATTCTCAGTTGGTGTCACCTTAAAAACCCCGTGCTGGCTCATGGTCTTATACAACGATGGCTTTCCCTGAAGCTAACGCTGCAGCAGAGGGGCTGCCCTCCTGCTGTTTCATCTTTTTTTGTTATTCTAATAGCAGGAGACTGTAAGATCAAATGAATTCAGTCATTAATTAATGCAGTTAACATTATTAAAAACTTAATTTTTTTTATACATGATTTCAAGTCAGTGATATATATATTTAACTCAAAGCTGATTGAAGGTTCTTCCCTTAGTTTGAGCTTCAGGCTTGATTTTAGAAAGTTAGACTTTAAATGAAACAATCCATAAAGAAACCAGTTTGATGAGCCTTGATGCAGACGTATGAGATTAAACAATTAATTTCAAATGCCATCAACTGATTTTTTAAGGCTAAGTTGGTAACGTGATATCGATGGAATGACAACTATCAACTATTTTTCCTCATGAAATGCAGCGGTGGCTGGTGTTATTTGGTTTAATGACATAACATTGGCAAATAACATCACATTAGCAAGGTGAGAGTCATATTTAGTACATTGTGAACTTTCGACGCTGTTGCTCAGAAACTTCATGTTAACGGAGCATCGATTGGCTGTAACACACACTGCCGCATTTAACAACTTGGACGAACTCTGTGGTTGTGAATTTTTTTAATTCTAAGTCTGTTTCACCTCAAAAACCCCGCGCTGGCTCCTCTACTTATACGACGATGGCTTTCCCCGAAGCTAACGCTGCAGCGGAGACGCTGCTCCCCCCTGCTGTTCCGGCTCATTTTGTTATTCTCCTTGCAGGAGACTGTAGGATACTTTCAAATTAATTAAATCATTAATTAATGATTTAAAATCATGTATAGAGACTGGGAAGCATCTGTAATTGCTCTTATCATCACATTATAGCCCTCTGGATCAGAACTGAATTGAGTCATGAGAATCCTCGAGATTCCCACTGTTAACCAGTTCAGAGACAAAGCTGAAGTTGAGGTTTTCTCCGGGGCGTCCATGTTCACCTCTAAACCTTCACTCACTCTGCTTGACTTCGTGCTTGTAGAAGTGTAGAAACTTCCAGAAAATATTCTTTCAACATATTTGCTGAATACAGCAGAGAGCAGGCCGGAGACGCTACAGCAGAGACTACAGAGCAGGCTGCTGGATTAATTGTGCTCTCTGCACTGGTGATTGAATGAGTGTGGACAAGGTCATCAGGTTCACATATTATATAAGGGCCATGCTTTATGCTTTCCATGTCAGGAATGTAAACTGAAGTTGCAATGGAAGGAGCATGCGCGATATAAGCTCTTGTGACATCTCACTCTGTGTATTTATGTGTGAGTCTCCACGTGCTTATGTATCCTGAGGTTAGTTTATGTGTTGTGTCTGTGTGTGTTTGTGTATGTGTGTGTGTGTGCGCCAAGAGCCACAGGGCTGTTTATGTGTGTGTGTGTATATGTGTATGTGTGTGAGTCAGTGCTGTGTTCTGCTGTGCTGCGGGGCCGGCAGCGCACAGCAGTGAGACAGAGATGTGACAGTGATGGCTCCTGAGCCCCGGGCCACAGCTGGGAGGCCTGAGACACACCCACACCACTGACCTTCACTGTCACCACTGCAGCACACACACACACACAGACACACACACACACACACACACACACACACACACACACACACACACACACACACACACA
>JAQLOL010000020.1:22070561-22085671 GCA_029783665.1 Naso thynnoides
GGAAACTGGCATCTGAGAGAGAGAGCGCCGTTCACAAACGCCAGAATGAAAGCGTTCACAATTACGTTCATCAAGCGTGAATACAGTACGGTCAGTTCACATTCGCCAAAAATATGAACAAGTTCATGAACAATCGTTCATTGAACGCTTTCAGGCACAACACTGGAAATGGGCTAGCTAAAGTTAGCTAAAGACACAGTCACCTACCTCTCTTTGTGGGACCTGAACTGGCGGATGAAATTGGATGTGTTGGAAGTGGTGTTGCTGATTTTTGTGCTGCATGCTGTGCATACCGCTGTTCACCTCCTGTTGTCGCAGTTGTAATCTTTAAATCCAAATCTAATTCTCAGAGCTCCCTCCATGCTGCCTCTCCCTCTCCTGTGCTCATGTGGCAGCAGTAGCCTACGCACCGTGTCATACCATCACTGGGCAACGTATCAAAAACAAAACTAACGTCTCAATATGCACAAAAAAAGAAAGAAAAGAAAAGAAAAGAAAGAAAAAAAGAAAAGCCAAGTCGTTCGAGTCATTTATGTCAAGTCTAAGTCAAGTCTCAAGTCATGAATGCCAAGTCAAAGTCAAGTCGAGGGTTTCATCAGTGTTAGTCAAGCAAATCTCAAGTCCTCAAATTTGTGACTTGAGTCCGACTGAAGTCAAGTCATGTGACTCGAGTCCCCCACCTCTGCCCATAAGCACCTCTAGGCACCACCAAGTTCCCCAAAGTACCACTTATTATCACTAAGTACCCCTGGGTTCCTCAGTACCCCGATAGTACCCCATAGATAACCAGTATTTACCAAAAAAACTTATACCACAAGTTGTTTTTCCTTCCCTATGCAATACACATTGGTGCCCCTTGGATACAAGGGTGTATTAACAAAATAGCACCCAGTAATAACAAAATAGTGACAGTATAAGTTGTATCTCCTTTCCTTTAAATTACCTGTGGGCACTGTGGAGGTACACCATAAGTACCCCATAACTGACCAGAACTTGAAAAGTACTTACACTAGTACATGTTTTTTTCTTGCTTTACTGTAAAAGACAAAGTGGATTTTTCTCTCCATTGTATGACAGGCAGAAAGAAAATGATTCTGAGGAAGAACATGTTACATTGGAAGGTGCTGTGTGGTTGGTCTGTAGCAGTTGGCATGATCCACCACAGAGTGACAAGGTGCTTCTGCCAGACTTTGTAGGACACACACACGCACACATTCACATGCACGCACTCACATGCACACAAGCCATCTGTTATAGACACACAGGCAGTGCAGGGTCCAGACATTTACTTCACATGACTCAGAGGCAGAAACACATCCAGATACCATGTGCAGTTAACTTGCATGACAGGGTGACATACGTGAAATGAACTATTTTTTGAACATAAGTATTTAAAGACTCTGAAATAACTTCACTGCATGTTGTTGATAATGAAACACAAAGGTTACAGGAAAGTTATATATCAACAAAAAAAGTATTGGATTATTTGTGTGGATTGAAGTGTGTATAAACTTTGATTATTTTTAATTATGTCATTTATTTTATTTTATTCTATTTCAACTTTTTCAATAATTTTCTGGACAGCAAATAATTTCAAATTGTCATGAAATTTAGATTGTTGAAATCACAAATTCAGTAATGAAAAATTAGCTCAAAAATTAAAGATTCCTTGAACAGCTTGACCAAGCTGTCAAAAAAGCATGAGAGTATCACTGAAGCTGTTGTACGTCACATCATATGTTGTCTTTTACTGTAATTTTTTTTTTCCTGAGAGTAAATTGTGTATTTGTTGTGAGTGCTTGTATGAGATTGCCCTTTAAGTGATGCATCAATTATTATGAATCAGAAATTGAACTGAATATTGCATTTAAAAAAAAAAAATCACCATTTACGATTTATCTTCCCACTTAATCTTATATTCTTTTTTGCCAGTTCATTGCTGCTGAAGATCAAATTGCCAAACTGTAAATGCCACAAAAAAATGCACTTATGTCTTTAGTTAAAATGACAATGATGTGATTTATGCAACCTAAGCAGATGACAGAAAATAATTGAATGTCTCATTCAGCCTGTAAACAATAAGTAAGCTACTTAGCATAATAATAATGGCTTCACTTGCATATATATGTGATTTGATGGTATTGATTTTCCGTTGCTTTTGTGGATAAGTGGAGTGTTTCTCCTACTTTATTGTTTGAATATTCGGCGTGTGTCAACGGGGCTGGGTGTGTGGCTTTAGATGTTGTTTGGGTCGGGATAAAGGTCAGAGTTTAGCACCGGCTTCAGGCCCCACTGTGTCATCTGTCTTCCTTACGTAAATCAGTTGCCTTCTGCTGAGGTCAAGGTTTGGTTTGGGTCAAAGGTCGCCAACAACAAGGTGCTGCGTCTGTTACGTCTGCTGTGTCACAGACACAAAGACACGCGCAGACACCAACAAAGCTTTGCAGGCCTTATCTGGAGGGTGCAAGGCGACATAACCGCCAGACGTCTCCCCCTGATGTTTATTCTGTCTGATCTCCATATCTAATTGATGCCCCCTGACACACACAGACACACACACACACACACACACACACACACACACACACACACACACACACACACACACACACACTCACATGCACACAGACTCACACAGACACACACACAAACACGCAAACACCACAGAGCCATGCACTCACATGGGTCCATGTTCCTGCAGCCATGACAGCAAGTATAAATGCAGCTCAAGTGCATGTAGTGGACACATGGGGGCGTGCACACACACACACACACACGCACACACACACACACATCCTGCTCGTTCTCCACCTACACGCTCTGCGTTCTTCTCCTCTGTTCTCCCCTCTTCTCCTTAGTGAGTCAGAGCTTATCAGCCGGAGCTCCATGATTCACCACCAGTGTGAGTAAGCTGCTTTCTGTATCCAGCCTGTCTCTCAGCTCCATATAGTTCATTATCAACCATACTGACCCCCCCCCACCCCAACCTTTTCATCTTACACCCCCCTACACTCGCAGTCTTTTCTCTAGTATGACATGCCTCCACAATAGAATCCCAACCTCTGCTGTGGTCATCAAGCCTTTGAAAACACCTTTTTAAAAAGATTTTTTTCTTTCATTATCCGTTCTTATAAAGAACACCTGCAGCAGTAACTATTATATCAAGGATTATGATGAAGAACAAGATTTTTGATTTGAGGATGCTGTGCTCAGGTTTATGCAAGGTTATAATGACTCTCCTTGGCCTCCTGGTTTCTCTATAAATATTTATGGCCGTAATGGTGAGCCTACAGGTCGGCACGTTCTGCGCTCGGTTTCTCTGTCAAATCACTTGTCAGACTGAAACATGATGTGCATAAGTATGCATCAGGCAGATGGGGAAAATTATGAGTTGAACTTGGAGAGCTGCAGCCGTGCACTTCTGAACCTGCAAGCTTTAAAATATCAGGTCTCACATTTCCTCTCTCTTTTCTCTCGAACCTCTTGCCAGTATTGTTGTTGATGGCAGTCGATGTGATTCCATCTCTTATCTGCCAGTGGTGAAAAGTAACTATATATTCTTGAGTATATTTACTCAAGAGCTGTAGGTTACTTAAGTACAATTTTAGGTACTTTACTTGAATGTTTCACTCTGTGCTACTTTATACTTCTACTCCACTGCATTTCAGAAGTGAATATTGTACTTTTTTATTTCTCTCCATTTATCTGGTAACTTTGGTTACAAGCTGCTTTGTAAATTCAGATTGATAAACAAATAAATGATGATGTATCATTAGCTAACCCTGGGTCCACAGGGGGAAGTCATTAACTTAAGTCATTAACTTAAGTCATTAACTCAAACAGAAGAAAAAGAAGCTCACTCAAACAAAGACAACCTTTTCAGGTGCATGGCTAGATCATTAGCTACCAAGTATTTGGCATGAGCTTCACTTTTAACAGTTACAACATTAATAGCCTAAGACTAGCCTGATCTTGTGAGCTTAACATTCATTTCTTTCCCGCAGATCAGAGAAACGAAGGTGAAGCTCGCAAGATCACAGTGTAGAAACACTCTTATAAATAAATTCTGCATCAAAATTTTTACTTGGATAAACGTACAAAAATACTGGCATCAACATATTAACCAAGTACAAAAAGTAATTAATACCTAAAGCTTTTTGGTAAATGTAGTGGAGTAAAAAGTCCAATAATTTTTTGCCTCTGAAATGTGGTATAGTAGAAGTATAAAGTATCACAAAGTGTAAAAATTCAAGTAAAGTATAAGTACCTCAGCAATGAATGCCTCCTACAAGTCTACAGCCTATGACAAACGGTTAATGAGCTTTAAAAGAGGGTGGGATTAAAGTACAGGGGTGTAGCAAGCCATGACCAATGGAAGTGTGTGTGTGTGTGTGTGTGTGTGTGTGTTTGTTTCTACAAAGTTTGGCCATGTTATACAGTGATCCGTTTAGAAGTTATGCGCCTTTTTGTTACAGGTCACTCCCACTGCCACGCCCCTTTTCTGACAGTTAGCCTGAACAGTTATTCAGCTGACCTTTGACTCATGACCAACCTTCACAATAAATCTTGTGCAAGTCTGTGAATCCATTTGGAGGTCATGTGCCTTTTAGCTGTAGGACACTCCCATTGCCCCGCCCCCTTTTAGCCAATAGACATGAACACACACACACACACACACACAGGTTGGCATCTAACACTTATTTTCATTATTGAGTCATCTGCCGATTATGTTACGATAATCAATTAATCGTTTATTTAATGAAATGTCAGAAGTGCCAAAAATGTTCTCAGATTGCTTCTTTTGTCCAAACAGCCCAAAACACAAAAACTCCTCTTTTATTTTCATGAATGACAGAAAAAGCAGCAAATCCTCACATTTAAGACAATAAACCAACAATTCTTACTCTTTTTATTTGAAATATGACTTAAACGATTAATCAGCAAAATATTTAGCAATTTATTTTCTAGTGATTGATTAACCAATTATTCGATCAACTGTTGCAGTTCCACACACACACACACACACACACACACACACAATTGACCTCCATTCCACATTTCAGCCTCCTAGAGTGAAAACTGTTGCCAAATTCTTGTGGACCAACCGAACAAACCGTCCAACTGACAGAGAGACCTATAAAGCTGCTGGTTGCAGCTAATAATCTAATAATAAAGTATATTTATTGTGGAATGGGACATTTTGCATTATAAGTACTTTAACCTTTATCCTTTAATTATATTCTGATGCCAGTACGTGGTGGTATTGCTACTTTTACTTAAGCACATGATCAGAGTACCCGAACATCTCCGATATTATCTGCATATGTATCCCTCGTTTGCACTGTGATCCAACGCAGACTGAACACAGAGCAGTGGAAATGTAAAACGCACCGTGAAACCTTAATATGATCCCAGTGCATGTAAAATTTATCACATCCAGATTTACATTCAGAATCAGTCAGTATACTTAATACAGTATTAAACCACATTTCACTCAATAGTTCAGCCTAAGCTTCTCTGGGCACATTCTATAATCCACTTCAAAATCCTGTACCCTCATACGCCTTCATGCTGGCTGTACTGTATATAGGAATTCTTGTAATGCCAAAATGTTGTGTTCACCCATCCTCCATAGCTGTGAATCCCTTGTTGCTTTACTGTCTGACTGTATTGTCTTGGGTTGTGCTGTGGTAGAGTTACAATACAATTAGAATAGGCTGCCACTGTTTTTTTCATGGTTAGTTAGTCTATTACGCACTGCAGGGAAGAATCTTTGATGGTACACAGAAGAACAGAAGAGGATCACTGGTAATAGGGCACAGGAGAGGAGAGCAGGTTTAAATGGGGCAGAGGAAAAGCAGATATGTTTGTGTATCTTACCACAACAGTGTCATCAGTGACTGCTGTACTCTCCTTGATCCACCGTAACAAAACTAAATACACAAACATGGAGATTATGATTTTTTTTTTTCCCTCTGATGCTTTATATGCAAGCATGCGGGACAAAACAATTGGCTAAGACGTGCCTTACAGTCCACTGATAATCCTTACATCTTATTTTCCTAAATAAGTAAAAATGGTGCAAAATAAGAACGTTTTTAAATGTGAATCTTCTTGCATTCAGGATATTCTTGAACCAAATGGTAATTCTGATTGCACTGACCTTCCCTTTTACGTGTTGTTGCTAATTACCTCAAGAGGATCCTTGAAACAAGTGGACCGCAGTGAAAATACAAATTAATTACCTCAGCTTAGAGGAGGATTTCTTCTTTTTTTAATGGAAAATAAGCTTTAAAGGATTACAGGTAAACTTAATGTACATAAATTGGCAATGTATCCTTGTTCCTAAAGCTGTAGGAATGCCTTTTTCAGATGAACAGGTTGAATATTCAGAAAAAGGAGATGCTGTGTTCAACCGTTCAATGTGTTTGTGAAAAAAAAAAAAAAAAAAAGACAGTAAAGGGGACATACGGCCATTGTACTGCTGAGCAAGGCAACTGTCAGCCACATTTAAGCTGCACGTTATGTGCTGCATTAGCCTGTACATGCTGGTTGTGTGGCTGTGCTTGTGCCTCAATGCATGCGTGTCTACGTATGTTGGTGTGTACTGTATGCACACACAGTACATGCAACTGTCAGCACACTACAGCACTGTATATCAGGTCAATGCAGCACCATTAGATCTCTCGATGACATCTGATTTACACGAGCTGTCACAGAGCCCTGCGGGGCTTTCTTCACTTCCTGGAATAACCCACACCTCCTTTTGTAAAACAGCTTTGAAACAAAGACTTCATGTGTATGTGTGTGTGTGTGTGTGTGTTGTTTGTGTGTCTCTATGTGTTTGCCTGGTGGAGGCAAAGCCTGGGGCAGAGGGTTCCTGCAACACCCGTGATTTACACACACACACCAAGCCAATACTGAGGGAATTTTTTAGATAATTAGCTACCGAAAATATCCATGTGTGAGAAAATGACATATGAGTGTGCATGTGTGTAAATGTGCAGTTGGGGGCATGTTGAGCAGGTGCTGAAGACTTAAGATAGAGTGGCTAAGCCATGCCCCTTCCAGTGGACCCCATAGGACCTTTATTACAGAAAAACTGTGTATGGTAGTCAGTTGCGAGAGAAATAGAAATATTTTTTAATCAGTTTATATTGTGCAGTGAATCTTAAATACGATGTTTGTCAATTTAAAAGTTAATTTTGCAAGTCAAGAAAGTCACAATTTTTTTTTATACCACTACTGAAGTAAAAAACTTTGAAAATATGCATTTACAAAGACTTTACACCTGATTGTTGCATAAGTGACGTTATGATAGCAATCTCTTATGAGACCAACTAACTCTCCTTTGTCATGGCTGCAGCTCTCAGCATGGACATACGTGGAATGATTTTATCACATTTAATATGCTTTCCCTCCTTATGAAGGAATGGGATGAAATGTGCTAATTTTACGGCCATATTGGTGGTAGGGACATATATTGTGCAAGATGAAAGATGTGGTTTACTACATGGTTTCACTTAAACTAAGTGTTACTGTCCTATCTTTACAATAAATTGTGACATTATGATTTGTAAAATTATTTTTTAATTTGACGGCACAATTCAGATAGGATCAAAAAATAATTTGTCTCTTTCCATTGCCTACTGTCCTTTTTTTCTGAAATTTACATGGGGTTTATTGAAAGGGGCGTGACTTAGCCACCCTGAGTGCATGTGTATAGTTTGTCCATCCTCACTTCAGTAGTTGAAATAATGAGCTCTCTGCCTCAGGCCTCATTCAGATCAAGTCAGGCATTGCATCCCATTCATTTCAAAGTGTGCTGCCTGATGAGCTGTGTTGGGGAGTAACAAGTTACGTGTGATGAAATTACATAATTTAATTCCAAAATGAATGTAACTGTAATCAGTTACAGTCATCGAGAAAGACTGTGTAATTAAATTACAGTTACTAATGAAAATGTTAATGATTACAAAAGGGGGTTAGATCTGAACGTATTCTGTAAAAAGCTTAAGCTGTATGTTTGAAATATATTATGTTAACATATATTACATACATGTTGAACTTTGTTGCTTAGAATGTTTTGATGTGCACAATGCCTTCTTTTGCCATCTCTAGTCAAGTTTGATGCTATTCTGATGCTTTTCATTGGTTCTTTTGTTAAATTTGCAGCGCCCCATGTCTGCTGTTGACTCTGCCTGGTTTGACCTTTTTTTGTTTGTTTGTTTGGTTTTGTTTTTTAAAAAAGGTTAATAGTTGAAAACATTTGTTTAGGAAAGAATCACAAAATAATCAAATGTAATAAGTTGCATTACTTTGATAAAGTAATAGAAATAGTTTCATTACTTATTACATTTTTTGGTAGGGTAACTAGTAATCTGTAACCTATTGTATTTCCAAAGTAACAACCACATGGGGTAAGAAAGCTGAAGCAGACGTCATATTGCGGTGATCTGTCAGCTGATTGGCTAATCAAAACAAGCTGAGCTGAACATCTGCAGAAGTGCTATGGTGATGATTTGCATTTGCAAAAGTTCCGACACTCCCACACTGCCGCACGAAGCTGCGGTAATCACCGCTCAGGCTTTACTCCAGTTTTCACTCAGGTGGATTAGGTGTGTGCTGTGTTTGGCGTAAAGCTTCAGCCATTCACACAGCGCTGAGCAGTGCGGGTGGGGGTGAGCTTTTTGTTTGTGTATCCTTGCTGTAAGGATAATGATGTGATGAATGGAGAGAGGGAGAGAGTGGGTGAAAAGGAGAGAGAGAGAGAGATTTCAAGGCTAATGCCTGGGGGGATGTCAGACAAACCTGTGTATGTGTAATAACCACGGAGGTTAAAATGCTACACCGGCACTAGAGATGGCTGCCAAATATTTTGACATCCACTCTACCTCCTCCGCACAGCTGCTGAGGTTGAGGAAGAGAGGGATGATTTACAGCGGAGAGAGAGAAATTGATTAATGTGAGTGAGAGGAGGGAGAGACTAGAATGTGAACGAGTGTGGGCAACAGAGGTGTTGATGTACAGTCAGTAAGAGAGATAGGGATAGAAGAGAAAGCTGCCTGTTTGCCTGCCTGCAATGCCCGCTTGTCTGTCTCCCTTGATTTCTCTCTCTCGGCGCTCTCCGCCCGAGTATGCGTCCATAGTGCTATTTGTTTCAAGGTTGTTCTAAATGTGACTGATGTGTACAGCCGACGTGCTGTTTACTTTGCTTTCCTTCACGCCAGCTGCATATGAAAAGACAGCCATACCTTTGATTTTTTTTTTTTTAAATGTGGCAGAAAAACACGCAGCACAAATGATGCAGATGGACTTTTTTCAAACAGGGTTATGTCCAACCTAACCTCATATCGGGGTGACTGTTTAATGGTGTATTCAGATTTCTTCATCCCTGTGAGCTGCTGAGCGCTGCTACAAAACTCAGTTATGGGCTGCGAGATAGGTCACTTGATGCACAGTGTTTATTACCAATTTAAAAAGGGGGGAAATTACTTTGTGGCAGAAAGGGAGCTTTGTTTGTGTGTGTATTTGTCTGTACCTCTATGTGTGTGCGATGCCTCTGTAACCCCCCAGGGGCCGTATATATAGATTGTGTCTCTCATCTTCTTTTTATTCCGTTGTGTATGGATAAATAACTCTTGTTCCCTTTAGATTAGCCGTGACCTTTCCACCCCCCCTCTATATGCACCTGGCAAGCCCTTACAAGCCTTATTCAGTGATTGCATTGTGAATCCTTCACAGTAACAAATGTCAACTTCATTGATTGGCCATCTTCGCCACCAAAATAACCAACATCTAAAATGAGGGGTAGCGGCATGTTGCGGTCGCCGGGGGTCCCCGGGCTGTGCTTAAAACGTGTGTTTTGAGAGATTGCAGGGAAAATAGAAAACCTTACTCATTAACTTCAAGTCCACAGCCCCGAGATTTCATGGATTAATCAATGTTAACCTACTTTATCAAAGACACTTATCTTCCACATACAGAAATCTATGCATGTCCCTGGCCAAGAGGTCGATAGCAGGAAATATTTCACATTGCCCACCTTTTTTCCATTACTAATTCTCCTTCTCTCTCCTTCTCTCTCTCTGTCTTCCTCAGTCACTGCCTCTGTGTCTCTTCTTTTGCCTAAATGTCCTTGGGATTGGAGTGTGCCTGGAGAAGGGAGACCCATATCAGATAACTTATTGGTTCATTTTGCCCATCTCTTTCCAATAATGTGTAACATTACCAGTGTTATTAGATAGGAGATTAATGGTGCTTGGCCCTGCTCCTCCTCTTCAGGATGGGACATAGAGGAGAAAAGATAAAGGAGAGAGAGGGAGAAAAGAGGGAGGGAGGGTGAACACAAAGAGACTGAAAGACAGAGAGAGGGGGGGAATGAGAATGAGTGACTCCTCTTTGACTCTGGAGGCTTTCATGTCTGACTTCGCCCTGTAGTTAGAGGGTCATTTCGTGAAGCTGACTGACAGACAGCAGCACCCTCAACTTCTCTATCTGTTCCCCCAATTCCTCCTTTGACTCCGTTCTCCTCCCTCCCTCTCCATCTCTCCATCTTCCCCAGTACAACTGCTCAGCGGCCTTTGATCCTCCTCCCTCACATCAATCAATGCAGACAGCAAAGAGAACGAGAGAGTAGAAGGATGACTTGTCTTCCATTGCTTCAGGTGCTGTTCTGCCATGTCAGGCAGAGGTCTGATGCTCTGTTTATTTATGCACTTATTTATGTATTTATTAGGCAGCACCACTCCCCTTCTGTTCTCCCTTTTTTTTTTTTTCCTCCACTCCCTCCGAGGCTCAAATAGGAGCAGGCAGGGGGCTGTCAAGTTATTGGATTTTACCACAGTCATAATGCCGTAAATGCTGCTGATGTTAACAACCAAACAGAAAAGGGATGCCTCCTCATCCCTACTGCCTCTTTAAATGTGCTTGGATTTTCGATCTCTTTTTGTGTTTCAGCTCTTTCTTTATTTTCTCACGTTCTTTTATCCTTCTCCCATCCCTCTGTAGGGCATTTTACCCCTTTCCTTTCTCCGCACCCTCTCTCTGTTGCATGGAGTAATAACATGCTCATTATTGGATGTAAGAAATATCTACTAAGAGATTATGCCAGATATAAAAAGCTCACAGGTGATTGGAGTCAGAACTTCTTTGCATCCCTAATGAGGCCTGGGGATTGCAAAGCGTGCTCCGCAGAGACTCAGCATCCTCCACTAGCCCTGCGATGAGGCCTGACTCAGCTTAGAGGGAGACAACTTGGCCCAGCTCAGCCCAGCTCTGTTCAACTCCTCTTGGCTCAGTTCAGCTCTGCTCAGCCCTGGTCTGTGTAATTAAAGCATTTACTTCAAGCTCATCTGCTGCCGGTCTATCAGTCACTGGGGCTCAGGAGTTTTGTCGCGTTGCTGTTACTTCACCTCTGCCCTCCCTTCATCTGTGCACTTCCACTGCTCAGTTCTGGGGAATAAACTACTTACCACTCTGGAGCTCTGTCAACTAAACGCAGTACATTTCTCAAATCATTTTCAGTCTACCATCATGCCTGCCAAGAACTGAGAAAAGACTGCCAATTATATCAAAATATATCTCTCTTCCAGGTTTTGGGTTCAAAATGTGGGCTATTATTGTTTCAGGTTTATTAGGCTATGGTTTTCCTTTATTTGGTAGTCTTAAGTCAATGTTCACTAAAGTTTTTTTCTTTTTCTTTTTTTTTTCTTTCTTTTTTTCTTTTTTCTGTTCTTTAAAGTTTTTTTGGCCAGATTTATATTGTGCCAAGTTTTTAGGCTGATGTCAGAATTTACGACTTTCTTAACAGTAAAGATTCAGCAAAACAGCCACATGGTCATTTTATTTAATGCAAAATATTTAAATTTTTACAATTTTTTTTGTGTTATCCTGGTTAGAGGTCTTGGCAGTTGATGATCTCTAAAGTTTAAATGCTTTTAAAGTTAAAGAAACAAATCTAGAAGGGACCTTGAAGAGCTGATTTCCCTCAAGGCCAATAAACCACTCTGCTATATCCACAACCACATATGGATATGAGCAAAAGTAAAATTAGTTGCATAATGCGTGTGCATTTAGGTTTCCATTGCCACACCTAAGTTTAAGAATAAAGTTTTAGTAAAGTTGTGGCGATGCTACAACTACCAGTATACTGGTTCTTCCATAATGCCACTGTTCCAAAATGGTCCTCATTCACTTTCTTTTTGAACATTTAGCATCTGTAGGTGTAGGCTACTACCTGTGAATTTAATACATCTAACCGTCATCGTGTTTCTACATAAGTCAATGTTTAGTTACTATTGAATCTTACCACAGTCTCCTGGATTTGAAGATGTATGGCCTTTATAATAATACTATAAACTATAATACTATAGCACCTTTAAAAACTGAAGTTTACAAAGTGCTCTGGCAGACAAAGCAAGCAAAGTGATAACAGTGAAACAGAATTTCAAGTCCAAATGCCTTATCTCTCCATGTTAACGAATGTAAATAAATAAATAAATAAATAATTGAAAATTGTCATATCCGTCCAGTGATTCTGATCTGAAAATTTAATGGGTTCCCTCTTGGCCTATGCTACGCTCCTCCGCTGAGTTTTATGTAAATTGGACCACAGGTTGTTCTGTAGTCTTGGTGACAAACACTCAAACATACCAAGCCGAAAATACAACCTCCTCGATGGAGTTAATAAATGAAAAAATGTCATAATGGTAAATATGTATGAAAAAAACCCAAAAACAAATAACAAGAAGTTGTTTACTGATAAAAGTTTGTTTCACATGCTTCGTGGTCCATTACATGGACAGACTGAGATGGTGAGTGACAGTGAGGAGGAGGAGAAAACGAGGGAGGCATAGCAGAGTGGGAGCAGAAGAGGAGACAAGAAACATCTTTGCTCACCACAGGAACAGCGAAGGGCAAATGTTTGAATCATTTAAAACTCCAGAGACATGGATCTGTTACAGTGGCCAATAGCAACAGGGTCTGTCTGTTGGAGTGCATGGCATGCCTTGGGCCCTCGCTCCTCCTGTCCGTCCCTCCATCTTTTAACCTCTCTTAAGCTTATACTTAATGCCATAGAGGAGGAGAGGGCAGGAGGCAGCAAAGACTTGTCTAGGGCCACAAGAGGAAAACACTGTGAATACTGACTCAAGTAAATCTAAAGTGGAAAAAATAAGAAATAAATTATTTTGTGGCATTACAGAGTATTATTTAAAGGGATAGTCACCCAGAAATGAAATTTCAGTCATTATCTACTCACCATGCTAATAGAAGGTCTGGTGAAGTTTTTTACTCATCAAAACACTGCTGGAGTTACACAGTGAAAAGGCGTTGGAGTTATTTCCTAAACAATTGCAGTGATGGTGACCAGGATTCAAACGTAAAAACACAATAAATCCCTAAAATGTCTCCATACTGTCAGATAATGTCTGAATTTTTATTTTTGGATGAACTATCCCTTTAAATGGCAGGCCTGCAGTGCTATGAGTTAAAATGGCATACATATACAGTACACACACACACACACACATTCACTGACCTACACAGAGTAAGAATTTTCCTCTTTTTTTTTTGGCATCTGGCAGCCTTTATTTGGTGTTTGCTACCCTCTCTGACCTGTGGGGACTATTAAATGTCACTCCCCTTTAAGTGAGGAAGAAAGACAACTTCACCTAACTTCAGAACACCGTTAAAGGTCACACATCGCTGTGGTGACAACTACCGCTCCCAACACACATCCACAAAGACACACTGCAGCGACAACAAACACATCGATACAAAACTAGCCAACATTTAACTCTCACGTTTTTTGCTCTCTCTCCCTCTCTACTGTGTATCTCTTTGATTGGTTGGCTGAAGGCTTGTGTTTTTTCTTTAAGATGTCACTTGAGATCTCAGCTATCGATTGTAATATTTTTCATTAAAGGAGCTTGAGAGGAAGCAGCTCTAGAACGGGAGGCATTCACAGGATACACCACCACATCCACTGTTGCCTCCAAGCTGATGAGAATTAATGCTCTGTCTAATATTCAGCGAGTGTGTGAACCGTTCCGTTCACACGGCAGTGTTTGTGTGCGCTAATAGACATGTTTTTTATGTGAGGGTACATTTTGCATACAGTGTGTTTCCTATATTTGTGTATCTTTGTGTGTGTGTGCTCAGTAGAACACCTACTTTTTAGTCACAGCACAGCAATTTATTAGAATTTGTTTGCCTGGCCCTGAAGTCTTCATTAGGCAGTCACAAAGCACACGGAGACGGGGCTGCAAGGTCGCCATCCGGCACGCCACATGACGTTGCGGCCCTTGATTTAGCAACTCTTTTGGGAGCGCCGCAAGCACGTATGCACACACCACTATATGCGTTCATATATGGACTCATATTTTACTGCTTTCTGCGTGATTCTCATGCTTGAACTCTCAGCCAGCTCTGTTTTTACCTTCAGATGGAATCACTGTGAAATGGCAAATCCGGCACAAGACTAAAAATGCTAAGTGGCACTAAAATCTTTTATCAGCTGCATTAAATTTTGACGAATGAGTTTTCCAGCTGATCTGCCTGTCACTGGATGCTGCACCATTGGCAAAATGATGCTTCAGATTGATGAAAATGAGGCTGATTTCATATTTATCCATGCTTATCATTATAACTATTCATGCTAAGGATATCATTGCCGAGTGTATTTGATCACTTCACTACAAACAGTCCTCCCAGACGGCTTTGTTGTATCTTTCTTTGCCCATTAAGCTGTTCATTAAAGAACGGCCTTGTCTGGGCCTACGGGGTGCGTGCGTGTGTGCGCGTGTGTGTGCGTGCATGCGTGTGTGCGAGCGTGTGTGTGTGTGTGTGTGAGCAGGTGCATTAATGTGAGTACAGTACGTAAGTGGGGGAGCTTGCAAGTACATATTTGTGTGTACAAGTGGAGATGTGTATGTATGTTGGTTTGCAGGTGTGTGTGTGTGTGTGTGTGTGTTTGTGTGTGTCTGTGTGCAAGGCTTTGTGTAGATGTATGAGGGTGCGTGTGCATGTACTGCATGTTTGCATACTCGCCCAATTATCCACGCTTTGTGGCACTGTGAGTGGGGATGCAGATTTGTTTCTGTCAAGGT
>JAQLOL010000020.1:22085771-22121665 GCA_029783665.1 Naso thynnoides
TTCTGTCAAGGTTAATAAATGAAGAAATCAAGGTGAGTGTGTCTCAATCCAGACACAAAGACACTGGGAGGGGGGATCAGACACCCAGCTGGTACCTCTGAAATTTTAATTAGGCTCTTGCTTTATTTCCCCTCCACAGCCAGACATTGTGGTTGAGTATTCAGACAGTCAGAGGAACTATTTTCTCCCTCAATATAACCTAAGCCAGTGATGGGATACTGGGGAGCTCGTGGGTTTGAGTTTACAGGCACACATGGTTTATTGTGTTGATAGTTCCACTGCGTGGTGTCATTATGGAATATGTGGAGTGTGCAGAGTACACAACTGGGTACTGTATTCAGTTTAATGGAAACATGCACATTTGTACACAGGTGTGTACATTTATATGTGTGTCTAGCAGCAAAGAGTAAGCTCAGATATCTTCAGAATACAGTTTCACATCCGTTTCACCAAAAAAAGTGAAAACTTAGGTGTTGAAAGAAGGTGATATGAGAATTTACGCTATGCTGCACATGCTCTACACATTACTTGATGATATGTTACACACATCAGTTGCCCTCTGGTTTCAAGAAAACTTTCACATGAATTTGCCCTTGACCTTGAGAATAAAAGATGTCTTAAAACTGACTATTTTCATGTTTAATTCTCATGTACTGACTCATTATTTTTGGCCTTTAAAGAGGATATTAACGGGATATTGAGTTTATTTTTGGTGTCATTAGGCAAAAATTCCGTATTAACCTTTCAGCATATAATAATTCAGGTGGCCTGGAAGAACACTAGACTTCTGCTCCCCCTTGGCTCTGTATTCAGGCTTTAGAAAATGAAGACCATCAAGGTTCCTTTTGGGGAGTGCGTGCCGTGCTCCTATCAGCTGCTCTACGAAGACAAGGCTAGTGAAAGCTCAATACAATAGTGGACAAGCCAGGAGGAAAAGTTGCTCTTCCAGCTTTAGCAACAACTGCATACACGGCAAGTAAGTAAGTAGCCTTTGAGAGTCATGAACGCACATAGGCCATGAGCCTATCTCCTCTTTCAGTAGCGGGAGGCAGCTTGATGTAAAAGTACATCCTCCGGACAAAACGCTAGCATGTCACAGGGACTTTCCCCCAATCCAACCCTTGATGCTGAGTACCAAGCAGGGAGGCATCAGGTACCATTTTTATAGGCTAGTCTTTGGTATGACTCGGCTGGGGATTTACCCTCAACCCTCCAATCTAAGGGCAGACACTCTAACCACTAGGCCACTGAGCTGCTCCATGTACCATCATGGTGCATGGAGCAGCTGTGGCTCAGCAGGTAGAGTGGGTCATTTACCAATCAGAAGGCCTGTGGTTCAATCCCCAGCTCCTCAGGTCTACATGTTGAAGTGTCCTTGGGCAAGATACCGAAACCCAGATTGCTCCCGATGGCTGTGCCACTGGTGTGTGAAAGTGTGTGTATTAGCTCCTGGTGAGCAAGTTGGCTCTTGGCAGAGAAGTCACCTGCTCTTAGTGAGTGTGTGTGTGTGTTAATGTTGACTGTGCTGTAAAGGCACTTTGAATAGTTAAAAAAACTAGAAAAGTGCCATTTAAATACAGACCATTTACCATTTTACATGACAAATCAATTCAAAAAAAGAAAGAAAGACTGGTCTGTCGAGACAGTCATTTACAACAGACAAAATAAGATGTGAGCCAGGTGAAGGGCAGGTTGGAGCTCCGGAGCAACAACAGAGAGGGAAGGGGGCAGCGCACTTGCTTCCTTAGGAGTCTCATGCTACAGCTAGCTTGATTTGTAGGTACTTCCTACCTCAGCTTTAAAAGTTTCATCTGGTTTCAAATGTTCAAATACTTTGAAATGAGTAGCACTTACAATATGAATCGTCAGTTTATTGTGGAGTGCATGATTTTATTGGGACCATTTCTTGGAAATTAAATTTTAATGTAATGAAGCTGTTCCTTGCTTTCTACCTCTTGGATGCCCTTCAAGCTCTGTCAGTTGGTCCATCGTCCAATATAAGAGCAACTGCTGCACCCCATGCGGACTGGGTCATTAGCATGTTGGCACACAAATGCACTTGCATGTTTGTTGACATTGGCGAGTCTAATTGCACCATGGACTACAGCAGTGTGTTTTTTATGCATGTAAACTGCCACAAAAGTGTGGATTTTAAAGGCTTGTTTCGGTGTGTGTCTGTTCAAACAAATCAAATTTATTAGCCAGTGTTCTAGTGTGATGGGATTTTATTGCATTGGCAGTTGGGAAGGAATTGAAAAGCAGAGTGAATATAACAGAGAGGAAACTATGAGAATGGTAATGTGGTGTGTGTGTGTGTGTGTGTGTGTGTGTCTGTCCATAACACTCTTGGAGGTATTTTCACTAGCTGTAGAGTAGCACTAAATGTTGGCTTACTACTGTGAGGAAAATGGTACATCCTCCCAGTAGTAGTCCTCTTTAGGCTTATTGATGACTTTACACGCACACATTCACACGCACACATGCACACACACACACACACACACACACACAGGCACACACATACACACACAACGGTGGTGGAACTCATATCAGATACAGACTGATAAAGTTTTCAAAGTTGTCTTTGAAGCATGTTCTTTGGGATTATCGCCGCACTTTGAACAGATCTTGATTCAGACTGTGGGGCATGTTCAGATCTCTCTCTTAAAAGGGGACAGAAGCAGAAGAAACAAGATTATTAAAAGGTATTTCATTTTCACAACAGAGATGCAAAACTCTCCTCTGTCTCTTCGCCATACTCCATATGTAAAGTAGATGGAACTATTTCCACACATGAATTATTTATCAAACTTTAATCCAAAACAGTTCAGTCCAGAGAAGCAAATGAGATCTTCCCACATATTTCAGTTTTTCAAGACTAGACATAAATAAAAGACGCGCTGTAGATGAAAGATAACTTAAACATTTTGATACCGTAATGAAATCGATGCATCATCAAAGGCACCCCCTTCATGAATTAGTGATGACAAATAAACATGACTCACAGGCAATGCAAAATATAAAAGTGGTGCAGCACTGTACATAAAAGCTCACTTTAACGTGTCCAGGGCTGTCAATTAGAGAACTAATTTTTTTAAGGTTTTTTGTGGGGCGGTCTCTGTGGTGCTTGGTGAGGTACTGTCAAAAGAAACTTTGCTCATGTTTTGTGCATGAAGGCAACAAGAGCAACCAGATATATCGCTCATTACTGGTGGAAAGATATAAGTTATGTGCCATTCAGAATATACTGCATTGCATTAAGAAAGCGCCTTTCACTTAAATGATCTACATGTCAAATATTGTCATGTGTCACTTTTGTAACCCAGATGCCAACTTACTGTTTGGGTTGATCTGGTCTAGCTGGTAAATATGTTGCCAAGTGTGGTTCAGATGATGGTGACAGTCTGGTATACCAGTCTGGCTTGGTATTTGGTTTAATATCAAATCAGTCTGAAAATTTTTACAACAGCCCAACTATAGTTGAGTGGTGCATCTGCAAGAAATGCAAACAATTCCAGTTACCTTCATGGTAGCACCTAGAAATAGGCATATTTGTAAGTTGCACTGGTGGTCCTTGTTATAAAATTAGTTGCACCATCTGCAAAAACAGTTGCAAAAAATGTAACTAAAGCGTCACAATCTATGCTCCATCTGCTGGACTGTTCTTTCTGTCATCTATTCTGGTATTGCCGCTGCATGTGTGAAAAGTCACATGATAGGACTCTTCCTGTATGAATCATTCAAGCTGCCTGAAAGGTTAGTTCAGTAATTTACCAGGAACGATGTGTAAAAGAGGCTACAGACTGCAGACATCGCTGTTGGAAGATAAATTGGTACGTCTCTCTATTTTGAGGTAGATTTCTCTCTGTATTATTTCTGAGTATCAGTGCAAAGCAGCGAGTCTGGAAGGATCCTTTGTGCTTTTATTCTGAGGGACTGACACCAAAACGAGCAGATACCCACTGATGTTTCTGAAAGCTTAAAACTTTTCTTCCATGAAGCGTCATTGTATCTGCTCTGAAGGAAATCTCAGCATGATGTTTCACTTTCAACACTCAGCCATTTATCCCAAAAAATAGTAAAAATCAACAACCAAACCATGAATACCTTTCTTTGACCTCACATTTTAACGGTGTCATCTTGACCCTAACCTCATTAAAAAACCTTGTGTACTTGTAAGGAACAGGTGCGAATTGCTTGTCCTCTCTGTGGTATTTTCACATAATCCAATTTGTGGTTGAGGAGATTGGATTGAAATTACCTCGGGAGCAGATAATACACTGCCACTGGCTGTTTATGACATTGTTAATTTTTTAGGGTGCATTATTTCTTAAAGTTGAGCCTTAAGATTTACCTGCCAAGTGTTTTCAGCTGCTCCCTGTATATTAATCTCATTAAGAGAGCTCTATAGGAAGTGGGCAAGGCACACTCCATTATTTATGGAAGTGTAATTATCTATGGTGTCACAAGCAGGCAGGAATTTACAGGACCCCGGTTCTGCATCAGCACAATGGCTCGCTATGTAATGAAGCGCGTACACCTCCAGGCCCTCCAATACACTATCTGATCTGCTTCACTGTTTTCACTGTAGCTTTTTGCAACACTTTCCTACACAGCTATTGCAATATATATGAGGAAAAAACATGCCAGCCTCACTTAGCAGGACGACTGTCTTCAATTAAATAATGATTTATGTTTGCATAGTATAGATTTAATGAAGTCAGCGCTCAGTCATAACACATTACTATAATGGCTTACTGTAATAATATTACTTTTTCCATTAACGAGCAGTGTAATGGATAACTAATAAAACTCCAGTAATATTACTGTTGCACAAAAATAAAACTAATTCTTACAGTTTGGTTACTCGCTTCTGGTTTTTATTGATAACTCTAAATCATTTTGTGTCACTTTTGACATACTGAAATGTGTTACACGACTAAACAATCAGCCACAGCAGCCGCAGTTTGCAACGTTTCAACGTTACCGAGTTGGTTACTGAGCTGGTTGTATCCCTACGATGGCGAAACAGCAAAAACAGGATTTTTCAGCGACACCAAGCCAGTTGTTCTTTTTATCTGCCTGTAACTTTTATAGATTCAAAGGCTAAAAAACAGCTGCTAGTCTGAAGCATGAGCTGCAGTCAACGGCAATTATACTTACATTTACACCGAGGTGCATTTGTAATGTCTGACATTTAAGGAGAAATGACACAATTAACAACTGTCGGGGTGTAATGGAAAAGTTATATAATGTGTAAAGTAATATGTTAGTAAGTAAGTATGTAAGTAAATGTTTGTGGAGGATTCACCCTAAACTCAGGCAAACAGCATACAAAATCCAGATAAAGAGCAGTGGAAAAATTAGCGACTGTCTTTTAGATTGCAGGTACCAGAGAACCATTTATAAAAATTTTATTACAAGATGAAAAAAATGCTGGTAAAAGTACAGGTCGAGCTCTGTAGATCAGATATCTCAAGTGTGCTCAGCCGCGGTTGGACTGTAGTAATGTGAGTAAGAGGTAACTGGGGAGAGGGGAGGGGGGACGTCGGCGCAGTACGGGAACGGGAACTGGGCCAAGTGTGAGTGCCCCCTAAATGTGCTCTCTCTCAGCTGTCATTCAGCCTGAGAAGTTTGCTTAGCCCACCTCCACCCCTTCACCACTTCATTCAGGGTGCTGGCCATCTTCAATCAGACCTTTAAACCAGAAGTTTCTACCGCATGAGGCACCAGTGTCTGGACTCCAGGGAAGTCGTCTTTACATGGAAAACATCTAATCCATCAAGCTGCTTCATAAGAACATCTACTTCCCATAGGGGCGAAGTGCCAAAGACTATTTTTTTTGCACACAATAAATTTGATCTCATTTCGACACCTATGTTCTCCTTTATTCTCATTAGTCTATTCTCATTGAACTTTTAAATGGATTGATTGTTTAATTATTGAGCAAAAGTGGCCAATAATTCCAGATTCTCAAGCGTAAGATTGTGTTCCCATTCTCCGTCAACTATGGATTATGTTTAGGTTTGGGATGACATCATTTTAGGCTTTGGTAAACTATGATATGAATGACATATTAAAGAAAAGGGCATCAATATCAATAGTTATTAGTTCTAGCCCTACACTTCCTTGCTGACAGCAATAGATTTTTTTCATAATGCCAAAGTATAACCACCCACAGAATGCAGTAGTTTTGCACTGTGTATTAAATTTAACTTTGTAGTGATTGAGTAGGCATTCAGTCTGATATTCCTTCACGGCTAAAAAAGAAAATTTCTCCTCAGGCTTGTGCAATGCAGCCTTTTACTGGGTTTTTTAACATTACAAGATTTACGCTTCTTTTTCTTACAATTTTTCAGTGTCAGTTGCACTCTTTACTGTTGAAAATACAAACAAATACAGTTGCCTTGAAAGATGTCCTCACTACAACTTGGATTTAATTGGCTGTGAAAAAACTGTATTAACCTTGAGAAAGACAAACAGTTGTGAGGTACTGTGGGTATTTAGGTAGATTATTTTAACAGTATGATCCAGGGAGGTGAGAAGAGTAAGAGTAATGCAAAATTAAGAGAGGGGGAAAAAAAAGCTGCTCAATGCTAAAAGAAGCCAGAAGCCGAGACGGGAGTCAGCCAGGATGGCTCGCTTCCTCTTTCAGACCCAGCATTTCAGTGTGTGTACAGACTTAGCAGCAGCTTCCACAGCAGCTGCTGCAGCAACGATGGGGTCATTTACATATAAATGAAAGTTGCCGATCACGCTGCTGACCCCATTTATTTCAGCGGACAGACAGACAGGCAGGCAAGGCAAGCGCCAGCGAGTTGCCGAATTACTCCAAATTACCGCATTTCCATCTCCACATCAGGCCTGTCAGGCCTGCAACCATCGTTCCAGCAGTTTTTTTCACTTCCCGCTCCTCCTCCACGCAACCACCACCAGGTCTGGAGTGACTCTAATTGGCAGTGGTGAATTTAAAGGACCTGTCAGTGGCTGAGGCTGTCACCACCCAGGACAGCACAGCAAAGAAACAACATATCCAGCTTATCACAGCACAGCGCAGCATTGCACAGCATAGCAGAGAAACGGCACAGTCAGGTTAGAATAGCACACAAACGGCATAGTAAACTCTGCTCATCACAATGTGGGAATAACAGCTCAGCACAGCAGACGATAGGCAACAACACAGCTCATCATCAGGCACAAATATCGTTGGATGCAACATCCTGTGTCAGGCCCAGGTCTATCTTTTACCCTCCTCTTTTTATTTTTTTGGATGCATAAGTGGGTCAAAAATGACCCAGTGAGGTTTTCTTGCTATACCTTTGTAATTATAGGTTGCTATATTTTCATATTCCAAATATTCCTAAAGAAACATGTTTTTGATATCATGTCATTTAAAATTTTTATTTACCTCTTATAATTTTTTAACAAATGTGGTTTTTGTATCACTACCCCAAGCTTCTGTAAGTGGGTCAAAAATGATTCACATGTATTTCCTATTCAATCTCGTGGGAATCTTTGATTTCTTATCAGCTGTGGCTGTCAGGGGCATATTTACTGTCAACCACAAAGCCTATATTGGAAGAGTCACCCCTTAGGAAGATCATTGCACACTGCAAGATCAGACATATGGAAGGATTATTTTCATTCTTCAATGTATTTGAAGTAATGAAACTGATATAATTCAACGTCATGACAACATTCATGTGCATGTCATAGATTCATTTTCCCAATTATTACATAATGAAATGATTGGACAGTCACACACACATACACAGTCATACACACGCAGACAGAGACACACACACACAAACAATGTTAACATTTTCTGTTTTGTTTTTCAGTTTTTCAGTTATCTCCAACTATTAAAAAGTGAAATAAAATAAAATAAAATTAAATTAAATTAAAAAAGCATACAATCTTGTTGTGTAGACCAAAATATAGTACTCGATGTAAAACTAATAATTATGCCTTAATCAAAATAACAAAAACAGCATATAAACGCACTGATTCTATTAAGGGTCATTTTTGACCCACTCATGGAAGAGCGTAGGGTCCAGTCACTTGTGCATTCAAGGGTTAAATATTTCTTTGTCTTATTTTCCTCATTATCTATTCTATCTCTTATTTAAAACCCAGTTTTCAATATTACTTGCCAATGTTTCATGCCACCACATTTTCCTCATCCACCTCCATCATGTTTTTTTCACATGCCACAGTCTCACGTCATTGATTTGAGCATCTGGATTTGAATCCGGAGCCATATGCTTCTGCATCTCTATCTCACTTTTTGCCTTGCACATGCACCCACTCACATGTCCACACACAGACACACACTAACACAAACACTAACACACACGCAAATACTATAGCCCTAAGTACCACAGTACTTTAGGTCTCAAGGTTTTACAAGACAGATTAATGCTACAGGCCTGCGTGATCTTAATGTGACAGCTGTGTCCTTTTCCAGGCAGCAACACACACACACACACACAAACACACACACACACACACGCATGCACGCACACACACAGTTTCTCCACACAGAATTCTGTATTATTTTCCCCTTTTCTAAAAAAAGAGAATGACAAACCCTTGTAGAGAAAGGCAGCAGAGCTCAGGCTTGTGGCTCCTTTATTTAGCTGCTAAAGCAGCATCTCTTCCTACTTATTTGCCTCTTCCCTGTCTCATTCTTGGTTAGCCAAGCACACACCCTTATTAGTTCATTAAAAGGATCCTACCGCCGCTGCTGCCTGAGTTTGGAATAAGCAAGGGAAAGAGAGAACGAAAGGAGGAAGAGAAAAGAGTAGAGTCAAAACAACGCTCTCTAATTACTCAAGATTGATGCATCCAGTGAACATCTCAGTAATCAGTGTTGTTTTTATTTGTTTAATGGTAGGACTGGGATCACAGGCCGGCTGACCCTCTGTGATCATTAACAGAATTAATGCAGACAGGAGCGCACGCAACTCCTCTCTGCTTGCCTGCTCTGGAAGCAAGTGTCGAAGTGTTTGCTAATGCATATGTCTGTGTGTGCGTGTGTGTGTGTGTGTGTGTTGGTTTGTTTATTTGGAATTAAAATTAACCAACCGTCCACACACATCTGGATTCACCTAGACCAAACTTTAAAAGCTTGAGACTCAAAAGAAAAATTTGGTGTCTCCTCGGGACTCAAACTACACGCATTTCTGATTCTTCCTACACCAACAGAATATTAAATAAATGCCCTTTTTTGTCTATTCCCCATTTAGGGACAAGTCGCTAGTGGGGGACTGAATGTTGGAATGTCAAATGCAGTTGACAAAATAATGTCTTCTATCATGGGTGACACTTATTGGTTATGTTAGTTAGCTAGCAATACCGATTCACAGACAAAAAACAAGACTTGAGAACAGAGACGGTTGACGACTATTCATCACCTGTATCAGTGTCACATGGGTTTCGCCACCGCCCTGCCCCTTCAGGAGACAGGAAGTAGTCTTGAGTCCATTCATTCTTATGGGGGAAATGAACATGACAGATTATGACTAATTCTTTCGCCCCATCATCACCAAGATACACGCTGGACACCGATCTTCTTATTCTGACACAAAAATGGCATTTTTCAAACACACAAATCGGGAGAAAATTAACTGTGTTTGTGACCTGTCAATGTCTCAGCAACACATTCTCATGAGATTTGGGAACTGCTGCTTCCCGCCTCGCTTTGGAGTGGACGTAGGCGGAGGGATGGTGGTTCCTAACTGTCTCTGTTGGAGATGTGACTCCACCCACTTAGGAGACTGATGGTGTATATACCATTTCACACCATTGGCACAGTGATCTTGTGTAAGGATCTTGTGTAAGGATCTTGTGTAAAAAATTGACTATCTTTGTTAAGACTGAAACTCTTGACTTGCTGATCGGATTTGTTTAGAAATGTCTGTCCAACTGGTTTATTTCTAAGCTCTCATTATAAAGCAGCTCATACACACTGAAGCCAACTCTTAAAAAGTCTTTGTTGTATTTTCATTGAGACATCATGTGGGGCACTGCGGATAGGAAAGTTTTTCAGAGCTACATTAGTGATACATTGAATAAGAGTATGTGTTTTGACAGATTTGCAAAAATAAATTGCAGAAGGAAGCAGCTTGAATAAATGCTTCGTTGGCATTTATGCTTCTCTTCTTTCATGTTAAATGTTTTTTATTTTCAGTTTTTATGTTTTAATTTAGCAATCATGTAATAATAATTTAGTTGTTTTCTTTCGTATTTAAAATGTCTTAGTTTGATCTGTCTGTCTTCGACTTCTCAAGCAAATCACAAATAATCTAAGAGTTTTAAAAATCTTGTACAAACATCTCAGCCGATATTTTTGTACATTAACAAACATTTTGGACTCCTTGAGGATGTTGTTTAAAATCTAACTATGACTAGCTATGTTTTCAAAACTCCCTTAAACACATGTTCATGTGTCTCTCGTGTGGTTTTATTGGCACCTACATGTTGCTACAAACCCCAATGCTGATAAGTCACTATTAAACCAATATTCAATTTACTTTCAATATGCTCAATTTAATCTTCTTCTGTCAAATATTGGCATTGGCCTTTAAAAACCCTCTCAGGCTGTAGCCTCGCTTGCATAGCATGTCTGTGTGCATCTACTGAGATTCCTTTACTTTCCATCTGCCATTGTCCTTAATGGGAGTGACAGAGCACTCAGTCATTTCTGTTGTACACAGATACCGCAAAGACATATGGGTTTTAATGAAGTCATGGAAAATGAAGGGCAGAGTGCAGTGCAGGCAGTCACTTGAAAAAATGGTACTCCAATTTCATGGTAATTAACATACAGTAGCTGTTTGCTGGGGATCTCTGAGCTGCCCCCGGGGGACGACATGCTATGTAACTGGCAAATGTCATGACTCCCACTGTCGGGAGGAAGAGGGCAGGCTTAGAAGGGTCAATGGATAATTAAAGTTGATAGAGAGAATGGACCGAGTGTTAACTGTTGACCATATTACATGCCTTAGAGTCGTCTTTTGTACATGTCAGAGATGCCTACTACGCTAAGTGCCAGGACCCAGAATGGATCCTCACATGATGTAAAACAGAGCCTCAGCTGCAGTGCAAAGTTTCAGAAAGTTGTGTCTCAACCTGCACAACTTCAGTGTGGGTGCTGAAGATAAAATCCAGTAAAGAAAGAGCTGCAGAAAAGCTCTAAAGTCCTACAGTATATACAGAGTATGTGTGACGTGCAGTGGAACACATAGAGAGTAAAAGTGTAAAATATGCAAAGGTCTAAATCTTCTATTCATCTTCATCAGGAGCTCTTAAGACTCTCTGAGACACGTTTCCTCTGGTGACCAAGATTTCCTCTGCACTAATCGCTCACTCATGCATTTGTGGGTGTGTGTGTGTTAAGGTGTTTGTAGTGGCTTAACAGCCTCCGCAGCCTGTCTTCAAGTGGAACATATGAAATGATTTGCGCTATGAATCATGGGTTTCACTGCTCTGCGCTGCGGCGGGATGTCGAGGATGTTAATGAAGGCCTAAAATTGCCACTGTATCTTTGAACTGAGAGGGGGAAGAGGATAATTTAAAAATGCAGAAGGAGAGAAGGCAAGAACCTGAATTTAGCTGAAGAGGGATGCAGAGACAGTTTAAATTGAGAGTAAGGAAGCTAAAAAAGTTGCATAAACCGTTGCATGTAATGGATGTGTCCTTTTTAAACTCAGATGCAAGTATCCTGCCAAAAACATGCCACACTTACATAAATACATACAAAATTCTCTTCTCCTTTAATTGTATTTTTTATTTCATTTTAGTATTTGTATCTTGCACACACACGAACGTGTGTGTACTCACATATGGCAGACGAATGTAAAACTCTAAGACCTTGAAGCCATTTTAAACTGAGGCTGTCCTACTGTCCTACCTCAGGCTAACCTCCAGCAGCCCCGGCGATGTAGTGTCAGCAATGACATTGGGATTCTATTAGCAGGTTGTGCGAGGCGCTGGCCCCCTGCCCTGTGGTGAGACCTACCATTGATCTGTCATGGGAGATGGCTGCTCCCTGCTCCTCGCTCCCATCGGGCTCAATTTGAACCTTTCCAAAAAACCAGAACCGAACCCTCTGCTTGAAATCTACCTGGGGAGCAGAGAGAGAGAGGAGAGCAGCGAGAGCTCAAGGTCAAGCATGACACCGGTGTGCAGATAAAGACGACTGGGTACGCTCGACACCAACCATAATGGCCAGTGAAAAGTGAGGTTATTTGTTATCGATTCCCAATGAGGGAAATCACCGGGTCTATATAGTGCTGTTTATGGCCAGGCGAGGGCTGCGTGTGTGTGTGAACCAGACGGTCGATGTGAGGCCGAGAGAAGCCTTTGAAGGACAGAGAACAGAAATGAAAGTCTTTCTCTTACTCCCTCTCTTTCTCTCCTATTTTAAATGAGTGCATAGTGATCTGTTTTCCCAGCCAGACTCATTTGTATTTTTACTGAATTACCCCGGATGCGCAACCTGAACCCACTTAAGCGTGTCACTTAGCATTTGTTGAAGTTAGCCGAGACAGGGCCCTCATCAGGTTTCAATGAGGGAGGCTGTGGCTAAGTGGCCACTTGTCATGTTTATTTATTTCATTTTTTTCCTGATTCCCACATGATGCTTATGTTGGTTGTCCAAGTTGTTTAGAAAGAAATGCTAGACCAGAGAGAGAGAGAGACAAGTGCTCATAAAGGATATATATATAGGCGCATGTATTATCTCTGGCAGTGTGCGAAATATCCCGTGGCAATTGAGAGGTCTCCACTTAACTAGTGCTCCAGTGTTATGCTAAAGTCTTACAAATGGTAGGCTAGTTAGACAATCACCCAGCAAGAATGTTAGCTGTGGCAGCTGCACCAGCTTCCTTCCCTACATTCTGGTTGTTCCGGTTAAGCTTTTTAGAAGTATATCCAAAGATGGTTAGTAAGGAGCTTGTTTGCTCTTTGCCATGTTTAGTCCATGAGGGAGCCAATCTGGAAGCAGGAAAAAAAAAATCCACCACAGTGCACACAGGAAGAATGTTTAGGGTGTGAAATTTTGCAACAGTGCCACCCAGTGGAAGGCGACATCAGCAGAAACACAGTGTAACCAAGGAAACACTCCAGCAATGTGTTCACATTTCTCAATAAAAGTTTTTACTATTCAAAGTGACTACGAGGAGCTTTCGGTTTTTATTGATTATAGCCCCCTTTGGACCAAAGCAGTAGTGACACAAGCCCCTACTGTTGTAAGATCTTTGCTAGCGCACGCCAGGCAGCCAGAATTTGGCAAAACATCGGAAACACCTGCATTTGTTTTGGAAGCGAGTAAAAGAGAGTCCGCATGATGGATCGCGATGGGGTTATGTATTTATATGTGACTGTGAAATAAGTTATAAGCTAGTTTTATGGCAGTAATGTCTCCCGAGACCTATTATCTCTATTTTCTGTAGGCTAACAGTACACAGCAATTTGCAGTAACGTTACATGCTAAGGTGCAAAATAACAGTTGTAGGCGTAGAATATAATTACATTACTGTCATTACACAGAACAACAAATTTAAAAAAAAAAAAGTTTCACCTGGGTTCGTGGGGATTTATACCCAATTGCAGGCATTAATAATAACTGCAAAAAAATAGCAGTCTTTTTGCTAAGGGTCTTGTTTGCTATTACAGGAAATTTATAATCATCAGAGGAACTGATGATTACAAACTGCTACTGTTTCATACATAATTAAAAGTTCCTTGTAGTCACTTTAAGTTAAATAATAAATTCTGGACAGCATATGCCTTTAAAAGTAATTTTTATTGACAATTGCAGGCATAAATTCTTATTTTTAAAGGGTTTTCTTGAGACCCCCCAGAATTTTGCAGTTGAGGGTTTTGAGTCAAGTCAGCTTTATTTCTATAGCACATTAAAAAAAAAAACAGCGTTAACCAAAGTGCTTTTCAGAGTAAAAGTAAAACAAGAACATAAGTACATTATAAATCATAAAATAATATTAAGATAGTAGTAAAAGTAAGCTGTCTGACCTGTCAATTATGGGGTCTCAGACCCTGCAAAAGCCCCCATATTTCGTACCCTGATCTATAGTCTGCTGTGTTTCATTCACTTGTGGTTCTTTAACTTTTCTGAATGGAGCTGGCTACAGAGCACACTCTCGCTCATGCAGTAGTTAAATATGCAAAAAATCGTCTTTCCTCATTGCAAAGGTATTTGAATAATCTTGTATAAAATGTGTTTACATATGGTTATGGAGTCTTTTAATCCTTTTTGACTTACACAGTATGAAGCAGCGCAAAGGAACATGGGTATATGTGAATTAACAGTATGGAAGTACAAACAGAACAGAATATCGAAAATGCCCCCACGGGCGATTCTCGGCCGCGCTGTGGCAGTGAGACACTTCCTGGTGCTGCTCCATTTTATATGTATGAAAATCTCTCACGGATCCATGATATACATTATAGATGAGGGCTCCCATTCTGCACTCCAGTCACTTGAGCAGAATTTTCCATGATACGCACCCCTCACCCCTCGTCACACCCCCAATCCCCTCACTGCCGCCCACTCTTCTCCTCTCCTTCTCTCATCCCTCTCTTCATTCATTCCTCCTTCCATATGCCCTCCCATTGGAGCTTTGTTTCATCCCTCACCAGTTCCCTTTCATCCCTCTCCAGCCCTTTGGTCTCTTATCATTTCATCCCTTCATAAGTCAAACCTTACATCTTTACTTCCACCCATCCGCCCTTTCTTCCTTCACTTATTTCGCCCCTCCCCCCATACGAGAAAGCGAGTGAGCGAGGAGCATGTGACCAGTGAGGTGGGAGCCCGCTGGGCCTTCCCCTGCAGTGCCACCATACGTTTATTTGCCTGCACTGGTTTGATATTGATTTTGCTTTAAACAAGGTGGAAATGCCAGAAGAATGAGGTGCCATAAGTGACATGAAATAAAAAAGAGATAAGGAGAGAAAAGAAGTGAAGGGGGAGGAAAGAGAAAAGAGGAAAAGTCCCTGAATGGATCAAATCTGTAAGTTGAGTCCCTAGTGGGTTCAAGATATTACTATGAGGTCACAGTACTGGAGGTGAACTCAAAAAGAAGGAAGATGACAGGTAGATAAGAGAAGAGAGAGAGTGTGAGATCTTTAATTTAAAAAAAAAATCTCTTTTTTATTCCCACCCTTTGCTTTATGCTTGCTAAGTGGGTTCTGGGGTTGGCTGTGTAGCAAATGCATCTCATTCTACGTCATGGTACAGTTCCTGCCTTAAAATGATTCTCTGCTTAGTTCAATTTAAGTTGTGTGCAGAATAATCGATCCCCCCATTAATTCTACTTAGCTGAGCCTCACAGTACAAGCCCGGGCTTGACTGGTCCACCAAGGCCAGCTCTGCTGAATGGCTGACCTTTACACGGCTCGGACTGCCATTGATTTTCAGCAGGACTTATTTCATGAACTGGGGTTTGGGACAGGGCACCTAGATGAAGATGAACTATGAGGCAGAATCAGTTTCTTTGGCCCTTTTCATAGAATCTGCACCCTTCTCTCCTGTTTTCTCACTTTCCTTCACCATCTTTACTTTGGAATCAGTGCTGAAAATCGTATTGGCTGAACTCTGTGGGTGGCTCAGTCTGAGAGCAAATAAAACATCCCCTGTGTGACGACCCCCTACCTTTGCCGAGCTAAGAGCCCCCCATGTCCTGTCAGTGATGTGTTGGTGTGTGCATGTGCTTTATCTCCACGCTTCATTGTTTATGTATACGTTTTTTTTGGCCGTGCTAGTGTGTGTAGGTTACACTGTTAAGTGCTTTAGGATGGCTCTCTCTGTGACATGGCCCCTTGGTATTTGCAGTTAGGGAATAATGCAAAGAAGAGAGTGTGAACAAACCATTAGAGCTCCCAGAACTGCCCTCAGAGCCAAAGAATCGAGAAAAACAATCCTGACCTCCATGAAACGACAGACACAACATCTGCCTCCCGGCCTGGGTGAAGAGAAGGAGGGGAAAGAAAGAGAGAATGCGTCTCAAATCCCAAATGTGATTTCAGTAGGATTTTACCATCCTATATTGCATGATGCTAAACCTTTAAGTCCTAACTGTTGGACGAATGTGCTTAGACGAACATCATTAAATTAATAAAGTAATAAATAATAAAAGTTAAGACAAGATGGGTGGAAGTGTAGGAGGCTTCTGAGTATGATTTAGCTTGAGTTCATACAGAGTGCAGCAAGTGTCTCCCTTTCTTCTTCTCTTGTCTCTGTCTCTCTCTTCTAACTGTATATCAGTGAGTGTGACTGTAAAAAACATATTTAAATTTATTACCCGCTCATGAATACATGCATGCATACAAATGTCCCTGGATGGCGGGAGGCATGAGGGGCAAGTGAGGTGATGGGCTGTCAAGGATGCTGCTGTAAAAATGGAGGAGAAGTGGAGGGGAAGAGAAGGGGTGGACAGGTGGGTAGCATTTCAATTGCGCGTCGGGTTTGGGCATCAAGACTGGATGATACGGCCCATTCCCCACTACAAGTACTAACATCCCAACCAGAAACCAAGTCAGATTCGGTCCCAATTGTTCCCTCATGTGAGCCAAAGTGTCTGTGATCCGTATGGATTCAAATGGACCCAGAGAAAGCAAGAGAGAATATTTTAATAAAACGCTTCTGTTGTTAGTGTTCTGTCAAATTATACTCTGATGTGTCTGTGTGGATCAGGTCTGATTATGTTTGGGCCTCTTTTTAAATAAAGGTTTTGCTGCAATTGTCCTGTCAAACCAGCTACATACACACTGTGGGATTTTGGGTCGTCCAAGACAAAAGATGACTGAATGTCATGATATCTTTGTTTGAGGCTCCAAAATGGTGCTCTTACGTCGCTCAGTGAGAGAGCTTCACAGATGGCTGTTGTCCTGGTCTTGCGACCAAAGATACAACACAGTACGTGCCTGCTTTGTGAGGCCCAAACAGCAAGAAAAAGACACGCAATCTTCTGTGATGGGTCACACCCGCTTCATGGTGAATATGAGCCACTACCATCAGAGGTAGGTGGTACAGGGTATCAGCTCCATGGATTTCTCTTGCCAAGAGATCTTTTGTACCTTATAGTATAGCTCTATTGAACAAATCATTTTGAGAGACGGGCGTGTTGAGTGTGTTTCTGTCCAGATTTCTGTTTTATGTGTCTGTAATGTTGATTTGTAACTGCCATGGATATGGGATGAATTTCTGAAAGGACAATACATCAAACTTACTAATTAACCTGAGACCTCCGATATGTCAGAAATTTAGGATGAGCATCTCACACTGTGACAACTGCTGCAACCCAAGTCTACCAACTACCCAGTAGAAATGCAGCGTGAAATGATGCTCTGATCTAGGTTGACGCTAGTGTAAACCCAAACAGACAGAGAGGGCTGACATGCTAATAAATACTTACCTCCAGCTCTCTTTATAGAATTGCCATCCTGAGTTGGTCTCTTTTGTCTCGCCGCGACATTGACACGTTCTCCTTCCCTTCCTCGGAGTTTATTCCACACACATAAATGCTACAATAGGAAGGGCTTTGTCCTATTTTAGCTACGGTGTTTTTATCTACCAATATTGCACCATATGGAAGACGCACTCTGATGCAGGGCACGCTAAAATCGATTCATTTGCACTGTGATTCAGTAGGTGTTATGATCGCATAGTCTGCATACATCAAATTATATGTCGTACCTAATTTAATAGATTGAAGTCACAGAGTGCTGCAAGCAGTAAGTGCGAAGCGGGCTTTAGGGTCTACACTGGTTGACTGCATTTTGGATTGGGTTAAATTATGCTCTGATCTGTTTTGGTCAGGTCTGATTATGTCTGGGCTTTCTTAAAAAAACAAAAAAATACATTTTTGCTGGTTTTGCTGCATTTGTGTGAGACATAGGTTCAAAACTATATCTATTACTATATTACAAAAAATATATTTCTTTGCGCTGAAAGCAAACTCTGTGGGATATGTAGACATTTTAAAAGTCACATAAAGTGCATGGCATAAGTTCCTTTATTCTCTCTGTGCTCAAACTTTTGACAAAATGTAGACACACACAAACAGACAAACAAAATGCCGCCCCCAACCACATCCTCTCACCCACTCCAAACCCTATCAATGAAATAAGCCACCCAAGGCCATGGGAGGTAGTGTGGAGTGGGACTTGGCAGGGACACTTCCAATGTGTTTTCCGCTCCAGTGCTTGTTGTTCTCACTTCGTCAGAGTGTGTTTGCTGCAGATTGGGAAAAATGGTGAGAGGTCAGGCCGGTGTGCTGCTTGTCTGGCCCGCAGGTTCTGTGCAGTTCAAGGTTGAACCAACCACAGTGAGAGGGAGTTTTGAAGTTTATTTAGCAAACACTTTCACTGTACCGTATCCTCAGACTTGAAAAGGAGAAGTAAGACTGAAAGGATTCCTCTAGAAACTCAAGTAACTCAATTACTGAGAGTCATTGATGCAAATTCTTTACACTGAAGCTTTGTTAAATTCATACAGCTGAATAGAGTGCTAGCGTTTCTCACGGATCCTTACTGCCGCACAACATGCTTACACTGTGGACGGATGACGTGAAGAAGAAGGAAAACGGAGGAAGAGGGAAGAAGAGAAGAGACAGGCTCAAGTAAATGGCAGGAAGTGTCAAAGTTTGGATTCATTTCAAGCTGAAACAAAACAATTGTTTTTGTTGCACAACCTAACTAGCCTACCCCAACAGCACAACATCAGTGCTTCAGCATCCAGTCAAGTGTCAAGTGTCCACTCATTTTTTTCTCCTACAAATTCTAGAAGGACAATGTGAAATTGCACTTAGGGTTCAGTTTTGACAGGTAATATTATAACAGTGTCCAAAATCAGCATTTGACTTACAAACCAAGAGATTGGTAAATGAAATCAACCAGCGTCCAAGCATGTTTTTACCAGCCAAAATGTATGAGATATGACTTAAGCATTTATTTATTAAAAGTTACTGCAGTTAAACAACTTGAGAATGACCACAGAGGTACCTGGAACCTGTCGTATAAGATGATGGTGAAGTTTTTTGTCATAGTTTTTTAGAAATAGGATATTCTTATAATTTTAGGGTCTGATTATTAATATTCAGTAGTGAAAGCACTACATAAAGGCACTGATGTTACCTACAGAATGTATTTTGGCTAGGGAAAATAAGAAATAAATTTCCACTTTAAACAACCTTCGTGGCCAGTGGAATATAGATTTCTAAGTTTATGAAGTGCTCTTGAACGCGCCAAAAAGTCCTTGTCGGCGGCAGTGCAGTTTGTCGTACAAAGTGATGTGGATTTCAAGGTGCACCTGAATGCACAATAAAGTCTGTGTGTGAAACTCAGACACAGGCAGACAGCAGAGGACAGAGGCGGTGTTCCTGTAAGTGACACTAAAATGTGGTGGAGACTCTCAGCAGAGTTTATTATTGAATGGTTTTGGTGCAAACAGAATTCAGATTTAGCTGCTAAACTAAAAAAAATCTACAGATATTTGACACTAACCTGTGTTAATTTCTGACCCCTAGACCTGTCCTTATATCTCTTATGTATTTTTACAACTGTTCTTTCATAAAGCAAACATATTTCTTATCTGATGACTTGATTCATTGATGGAGTAATCATCAGAGTACTTGATTACAAAACGATCTGATAGCTTCAGCCCTTGGAAGGAGTTGAGTTGGGGCTCGGATGAAGGCCTCTTTCTTTTGTGTGATACTGAATGCGCTTGCAGACAAGCAGGGATTTTCTCTAAGTGTCAGGATGAAACATAAGCAGGCTTTACAGCCAAGGGCTGGAGTGGCAGGAGAGTGATGGAACCAGCAGAAGTCACAGGTGACAGAACACTATGTGTGTGTGCGTGCGTGCGTGTGTGTGTGTGTGTGTGTGTGTGTGTGTGTGTGTGTGCGTGTGTATGTGTGTAAAAGACGTGGGGTATTGATATGCTGGGAATGAAGCTCGGAGCAGATGGACGGAGCAGGCTGGCCCTGTGTCGATCCTGTGAGCTCTGGCTCCTTCTTGCAATCCCCCCTTTGATGGACACAGACACACATACACAAATACACACCCACACACACACATACAAGGCAAGGGTGCAGAGTCCAGATTTCACCGACATGATAACGGTTGAGTTGTCGATCATTCTATCATTGACAACCACAGCGTCATACTAATCTGTAGCTGTGGCAGATGCAGCTGGTTAATGAGACTGAATGGAAAAGTCATCCAGTGGTGTTTTAGAGCTGACAGCAGGATTTGGGGAAAAGGGACTGTAAGTGTATGCTCAGGAGAAAAGAGAAAAAGAGTTAAACCTTTAACCTTTTTTAAATATGCAGTTGGAGGAGGAATGGTTTCATTATCTACATTTCTGACAAAGTTTTTTGTCTTTGCGTCTCAGTTTTTGTCTGTTTCTCTCTTTCTGGCGCCTCTCATACTTCTCCTCAATTCAAAGCCAACATGCTTGGCTGCGTCTCTATCTCCCTCCCTCTTTCCATCCATCTCTATCCCTCCTCTGGCTTCTTCTCCTCATCGTCCTCTCCCCTCCTCGGAGGGGCGGCATAAGGAGCGGAGGGGTAGAAAAGTGCAAGTGCTGGTGAATTGCTAATAGGCAATCATAGTGTACAGGACAAGGATGCCTACTGGAGGTCTAGGGACCATTAAAGAAACGTCAACTCGGCATAGGTACGCCAAGAATTATGAGTCAGTGGACAGGCAACATTTCTTGGCTCCTATTGGTCAGGGCAGCAGGCCGTAATCTGTCACAATCCTGGAGTTGCTGTGACAGCAGCGTGAGCATTTTGGGCTCAACACAGAGGGTAAAGGAAATATGCAGCTCCATCTATAAGCCTATATGACTGTGTTGTTGCATGTCGGGTTGTGTAATAAGTAGAAAATGCACAGAAAATGGCATTCTGGATCACTCGTGACCTAATTCAAGGCATGTTGGTATTTATTCTGTAGGCAAGTTTTTGATTACAACGTACTCTGTTTTAGTTATGCGCATTTCCAGTATTCTCAATACTCAAGTATTTTTATTTCCTAATGAATGAGTAATCACCTACTCACAAATTATTATTATTATTTTTTACCGTAAAAAAATGTACGGGAGGTTTGTGTCTGGAAACACAAGCGGAACCAATGTTAAGCTGAGTAAATACTAGGCTATAGGGTTAAGAGACCATAACTGTCTAATACTTTCACATTTATGTAAATAAATAGCAACTGAAACAACAATAATAGCCACTTGTTGACATTTTGCAAATCAGCCCCCAGTTTTTATACATCTTTTCTACTCTCGTAGCTGTTGCTCACAGCAGTGGTGGCTTGTTATGTGACTCTTTCTTGACAAATGGCATCAACTTCCACAAAACTTAATGGGAGCATATCTCCAATCACCATTGTTGTGATCATCAGGCTAATCTTCTCTCTCTTCTCTCTTTAGCATCATCACAACAACGTGTGCCAACAGGACGGGCAAATGATGTGATGCGAGCGTGCCTGTAGTCTGTCTCTGCAAGTTTCTCCTTGTGCATAAGTGCATGTGGTTAAACATCGAACTAGTAATTCTATGATAAGCAGTTTTATAGCCACTTATCTTGCGTTGTATGTCATCTTCGTCTTTTTTGTCAGCGTATATTCAGACATCACTTTTTCTGCATCACAGCTGACATGGCGCATGTAACGGCAACTGAGGTGAGCTGCGCGAGTTGTGATGTGTTACTAGAATGATGACGTTAACGACAACACTCGAGTACTCAAGCAATTGAACCCATCACTGTTCACTATTGATGAATCTTATCTAACCTTTGACAAAGACAATTAATAATTGTTGCTGCATAAATTGTGTGAGATTAATTCAAACTTGATTGGACAAGTTTGCATCAATCCACCCAGCAAATTTAACCAGGGGGTTCCACCAATAGATCCACTAGATATATCTGTTTGCTAATATTATTGGCTGACATAGGCCTATCACAGCCATGTCAGTATCAACATTTAATTTATCTGATATACACTGACGTTAAAACTGTTTTTTATGGTCATAAAAAAATGCTTGGACTAATGATTTAACATAGTGTAATTACATAGTTTGTCCAGCAAGGGGCAGTTTGTTATTTTATCACTAATAAGTGAATTGTTTACTGTTCAGTGCACTGATGTTTACAGTGAAGTTTGTTTAAATGTAAGACATCCTGCCTTCATTACACATCTTTTTTAACAAGTATTTGATAACCACATTCATCAGCCGATATATCAGACATCCGAATTTTCTTGCTTGCTAATATCAGTATTGTCATCAGCCCAAAAATCTCTTATCAGTCAGGCCTTAATTTGAACAATTATTAACAAGATTTGTCCAGTTGAAACCAACTGAGACCTTCAGTTAAGGACGAGATTATACAGAAGACAAGGAAACATCTGAAGTACAGCCATGTTACAGAATGAAGTAACGACAGCAAACTGCGTTCCTGTGGGGCACATTTTTATTTAAAACAAAAGCTTAACTTGGCTGAAATACTCAAAATATATCCTGCAGATGGAACAAGACAACAGAGTCTATACATATTTTATTAATTTCTAATATTTTTCTTAATTGATGGTCTTTTTTGGCCTGCTTTTACATCTAATCTGTATTTTAGCAAACACAGCCCTGAATTTTAGCCTTCTGTCTGTGGTTGAACATGTCTAAAAAGACATTGTTTTATTCTTTCTTTCTTAGGTAAATGTTAAAATCAAAGTGTGAATTCCAGGTCATATCCAGCTCCAAGTGATCATGCGATGTTGTGCTTGCATGCGCACATGCTGTACGTGCTGTTGTACATCATTCCTGCAGCTCACTGACGGCCAGGCAGGACATAATCTTCAAAGCAAATATCAAGGCAGCAGCCAGATAGGGAACATGGCTTCAGTGCATAAGGGCACCTTTAAGCATTAAAGCCTCACACAACTCCAGATCTGTAATTCTGTCACGGAACATATCCTCTGCCATTTTGCTACTTCCTGCTCACTCCAGAGCCTCGCCGCGACGTACGCTGGGACTGGCGTGATGCTGCCCTTCTGAAGCCACTGGGTTGGGTCCGCCGTCGTGATCTTATCTTTCTAAGGACAGTTCCTCAAAATGAACTGAAGAGCGTAAACCACATCAAACGGCGAGCGGAATAAGAAAGAGAGCGAGGGCGTGCGTCTGTGTGTGTGGGAGAGATGTGAGCCCACCAAAAGCTTAAGCCTCCAGTGTGCTGTGCAGATAAGATTCATTAGATAGGTCGGTAAATGCAAGAGAGAGGCAAAGCATCGCGGACACAGAGAGAGAGAGAGAGAGGGAGAGATTGAGCTTGCTGCTGCTCCAGCATTTGTTGACACAGATTTACAATGAGTCTCCCACTGCTTCACGCATTACAGTAACACGCCATGTCAATAGCTCTCTGGGCTTGAAAAGCAGCCGTGCCAAAGATGTCTGGGAGTGATGCCCTTCCCCTGATAACCAAAGTGTGGCTCATAAGTCAGGAAGTGGAGGGGAAGGAGGGGCGGGAGCAGTAGAAAAAGAGTCCTTTTTTTGTTTCTCATTTTTCTTGTTAATAAATCCCCACCCACACTCCTCTCCCAATCGCCACATCTTCTCAAGCATCTTTTCATTAGTTTTTCCTTTTCTGTCACTTCTCTATGATCCCTCTCCTCCTCCCATCTCCATCTCTCCCAATCTCTTAGCCCTCTCTCCCTCTGTTTCTCTTTATCTCTTGGACGCCCCGCTACAGGCTCAGTAGGACAGGATTTAAGCATTAGCTCAATCCCCCTATCTACTCCCTCTCATGATTGCACACTGTTTCTGTCACCCACATACACTAGTCCACTGCACAAGTTCCGCAGGACTCAGAGTCTTTTATACAAGGGCTGGTGGAGAGCTTATACTCGACAAGACAGGAGGACAGAATCAGGCAGATGGACAAGACTCAGTCTCCATGTGAAGAGTTAGAGCGGTTTTAAGCTAAAGCAGAGTTGAAGGCTGAGATTTTGATATTTTATTTTGATATCATCAGACTTTTTACTTGCCTGGGCCCAGACCGGAGACTCTGCCCACTCCGCAGAGTAACTAAAAACTGCTGAATTTAGCCTGAATGTGGAAAAGAGTCTTTTTGTGCCGATGCTTTGTGCAGCTCTACTGTTATGGCCTTTGCACGCTGAGTTCATTTTTTTTCGTATGTGTATTTTAAATCTGTAATCTGAAAAAAAAAAAAAAAAAAGTCAGCGAGCAGAAACCTCGCACACTCAGTCCGATGTGTTTATTTTTCTATTCAATGAGAAAATTCACAGCAGAAGACAAAATGGAACTGTCAAGCAGTGAGGATGATTTTGTGGTTCTGTCACTTCTCAAAAAAAGAAAAGGAAACACTGGGTTACCCAATCCTGAAAGCAAGAAAGGAGCAAGGAGAGTTTCACCTGCTGATAAAGGAGCTGCTCAATTATACCGATCGCATTCAGGTGTATTTCAGGATGTCAGTGGACCAGTTTGACACACTGCTAGCTATACTGGAAGACCACCAATTTCCACAAACCGATTAATCTTAAACAGCAGCTGGTAGTGTGTTTGAGTTAGGGACGCACAGAAAGACTCTCTCTCTCGATCTTTCAAACAACCCTTTTAAACGATTTGGATGCGAGAAAACGCAGAAAATCGAACCTGTTCCGGAAAAAATAATGAGACTAAAGTTTTATAGTCAGTGTGTAAATATGATTGACACTGCTACACACGGTCATATGATTTTTAAACGTGTGTCATTTTTTGGATGGAAAAAACAGACTCAGTGTGCAAGGGCCTTGAGTCCCGCTATCCCATGTCTACTCATGGTGGTAATGTGATGTGATTTCAAGCGGGAAGCATTTATTTGTCTCTTTCCACAATGAATAGGGTCAGAATCTTAATCATAATATAACAACGTTTGTCTGATTATTTAACAGCTTGTGGAGACATTTTTGTGCTTTCGGTTGTCTCGCTTAGCCAGGCTTCTTTGCACACACACAGTCAACAGTCGGCGAAACGCCCCCTAGCAACATCCTAACCGTTCTTTCGGGTTAAATTTGAAAAGGCAGCGATAACCCCTAATCCTTTATTCAATGATAAAGGGTTAGGGAAATCTAATCCATTCCTTCTCAGAACTGCTCAAAGTGGAGGCAATGCCAGACCAAAAGAATCAAGTCCACTCAGTGGAGTGGACAGAGTCTCTGGTCTGGGTCTAGGCTAACTTTGTACAGAGAAGACTCTGAGAACCAACATCAGCTCATGCCACGCAGCCTCGTCTGCTGAGTCATGGGGCGCCACAGATGAGGTGGTTTTGATGTGTGACATTCACCTTCATGAAATCTTGATGAGAGCCGAGTTCTGCTGTCTGCGTAATGAGGGCTGAAGCAGTCAGACAGCTGGCCAGCCACTTCAGCGAGTAAAGCTATGATAATAGAGAGGGCTGGAAAGGCTTTTTGGAAAACATTCGGTAGATGAACTTCAGGCTGTTTTTGGGGAGGCCGTTAGTGTTTTGGGGGAAGAGATAAACAGGAACTTGGATGGCATCAGAGAACAGAAGGTCTAATGGTCTTAATCAGAGATGTAGTAGTGGTGCTAGTGATAATGGTACAACAGATTGCACATGTTTGTGAGTTAGCAGTGGCCTCATTGCTAATTCATGTATTACACGACACATTCGATGTAACAGATGGATATCAACAGTTCTGATCCAAAAGAAGCCATTCAACCTTTAAAAAAATAACACTTATTCATACTTAATAGCCACGAAACAAAAAAACAAGTTGCACTACTGAACAAAAGCATGCTTTTTATTTGAATAACAAAATGGAATTTTACAGAATCCACATTTGTGTTTGTTTTCTGCTCTAAACGGATGCAGCATTACAGGACAGAACTTCACATGTACAAATGCGATATGGACTCGCTGAGGTCTGCAGGTGTCTCTCAGTCCGTGTCAGCGCCTCCAGCTTTAAATCCTGTTGGTTCTGATAGGAATCCCAAAGCTTATAGCGGCTGCCATCTCCCCAGCACTGACTGATGCCTCTTATCAGGACCACCACACTGCTGCCGCCAGCACATTTTCACATCTGGGTAAATTATAACTCGCTTGTGTAAATATTTTCTTACGTGTATTCAAGGATATATATGAGCATGCACATGTAGATGCAGTATATTCACAGAGGAGGGCAGGTAGAACACAATTACATTGTAGCTCATACTTAAAGTCAGATTGGCACATGCAGAAACAGACTGACATACACATAAGCACATCGTATACAACTGCATGTGTATTTCACCAAATCTTGAAATTCAAACCCACATTTAAATGGACAACGCCACTTAACATGAGTCTAACTCCTAGGCACCTGTACTGTGCCTGAGCATGTTTGACTCCCAAAGTCCAGTTTGTTTGAATAGTGTGAGCACAAAAGCTTACTTCTGTAATTCTTTTGAGAAAAAAAGTACTTTAAAAGATGGAGTTAATAGAAATGAAGAAATGGCGCATTTGTAAATATAATTGCAGTAAAAAGTGCCAACAAAATAAAAATACAGATGCCTAGCTTAAGGAGAACACAACAATAAATAACAAATAGCTAAAATATTTACTTTACAAAATTGTTCAGAACTTAAGATGTGCTTTAACTGCCTCTCATATTTAAGATTCAACTGCACCTCTCTACGTCAGACAGTTCAAACAGGCACACCTCTGACAGGGCAGATAACCAATCAAACAGGGTGGCCAATAGGATTACAGGGGTGGCATGGGCCACCCTTAAACACGCTCCTGATGACATGTAGCTTTTAGCTGTAAATATTAAAGAAGTGTTTTTTAGGGATTTGGTATGAGGGAGCATTTGAAGCTCAGTCAATGATGAATAAAGATTTAGAAGTATCGTAAGTAAGTAAGTAAGTAAGTAAGTAAGTCACGTTAGCAGAGTGAACGTGTGCATCCTTTTGCTGAAAAATGATGTCCTCCACTTAAATTTTTATGTAAACCAGGTGAGATGTCTTTGCATATCCAGTTATATCCAGTTTACTGTAAGTCATTACACCATGGCTCTCGCTCTCTGCTCCTCTCTCTCTGTCTCCCTCCTACTGTACACAGTACAGATTTATTAGCTGAAGCTGGAGGCCCCTGGACAGCCACCACTCAGCACTGCCTCAGATCAATAATTGGAAATATTAATTATATCAGCAGAGACGGCCCAGTCAGAGGGGGACTGTTTATGCTCCCGTTACTGAGCAGTGCAGCAACATGAGCTTCGATGGCCCACTAATATGTATTAATGATCCCAGGACAAACATTATTCTATATTAAATCTGAGTGAAAGCCAGAAGACATCACATATATTGTATGGCCATTAGAGTTATTTTATTGCAAGCACTGTAAGTAAGTGCTTTTGCATAAATGTTGTAAAAAGACTTTACTACTGAGAGATGAGTCTCTGCAAAAACAGGACAGGATTTACTGCAATTCTGTTTCTACATGCCGCATGCTTCTGTAATGTAGGCTCCTCTATTTGGATAAAAGTTACAAACTAGCAAAGTTTGGGGCTTGGAAAAGCACCAGGTCTTTGAAACTCTTTCCAAGGCAGTATTATTGCCTTGCTACTGGCCCTCTCTGGAGTTTCAGCAGTGTGGAGTCTGGGACTCTGTACTGCTCAATCCTGCTAAACTCTACTAGTCATGAACTCATTACTGTTAGTGCCAACAGTAGACCCTAAATCCTCCACACAACTAACAGGCCAACTTCTGACTACACTTCCTTGACTTGCTCTGTGTAATTTGAAATCAGACAGTGGAATGTCTTTTGTGGCCTGAGCCCAAGGACTTTGGTCCTTTTTGCGGCTAATAATAGTTTCAGTAGAGAGACGTTTGCTCTCCAGGCGGGCCAAACTTCTACCAACCTACCACTGAGGACAGAAAAAGAATAAATCTGTGATTTGTTCACATGTGGGATTTAGACTGGTAACATTTGTGCTTAGCAATGAGCTTTTTTCATTTCAGAAACAGGATGCACAAGTGATTGGACCCTACACTCTTCCATAAGTGGGGCAAAAATGATATGTATAAGAATCAATGTGTTATGGAGGTTTGGGGTAGTAATACAAAACCCACAATTTAATAAAATTTATAAATGATAAGTTAAAACTTTAAATGGCATGATATCAAAAACATGTTTTGAGGAATACCTGGAACATGAAAAGATAACTTTTAATTCCAAAGTTATTGGAAGAAAATAACCTCACCAGGTCAGTTTTAACCCACTTGTGCATCTAAGGGTTCAGACTGGCTAACAAAACAGACAGACTAATAGCGTGTATATATCAGTCCTATTGCACACTACATTATGTACTGTAGGCCTGCGGGTTTCTGTTTCACCCTCCATATAAAGCCAGTGCTAAGAGCTTCAGTTCAACTGACTGGAGGCTCAACTGGATAAATGAGATGGCTTAATAAAACATATGGAACTGTAGATTTGCCAAAGCCCCAGAGCAGCACAGTTTGTTGAGTGAAAAAGAAAAAAGGATCAGGGCCTGCACATGGAAAACAAAACTTGAGAGTAGTGACTCATCTGGAGCTTGTGAATCATCATAGAAGTTTGTTTATTCATTATATTTGTAAAAATGCAAGGTGAAAGGTGTCTCCCACGTTCATTCTTTCTGATCTTTCAGCATAGTATATCATACTGTTTTGAAGAAACAGTAAAAATTTCTTCTCCAACACGCAAAAAGGTTACAAGCCAGCACAGGCTTGTTCAAGACTGCATGACAAAATATTGTTCACTGAACTTGATTTTAATGTTCCTCTTTGAATTTCCTTTGCGTTTATGTTTCCTTTTATTTCTTCTAGCAGATCTCTCGTCTGGAGTTTGTTTTCATACAAAAAATACATCCAACAAAATAATCGACTGGAGCTGCTCGACAGGGATGTGCGCAATATGTGATTCGTAGGCCTCAAACATGCAAAGCACAGTGTCTTCGAAAGAAGTGCTTTTAAGTGAACCACAGCTTTCCATGTGGGCTGTCAAATTCAAATAACGCTGAACAAATTGAGGAAGAATAAATATTTGTAGGAGACAAATTATTTGTGCCTCGCTGAATATCAGATTTGAACTGAGAACATCCCCGGCATTTCTATTTTGAAAAATGCATTTTTCATTATCCCGGAATGTCATGCCTGGTTTAGTAAACCTTGTTTGATAAATCAATGTACTTGAGTCACATGCACGTCCTCAGGTAGATAAACATGGCAAGCAAACAGAATATCAGGAGAGTCGAGTTTCGCTTCAGGCATCTGTTCAAGTTTAAAACACATTGTCATCAGTTTTTTGGTAATTTATAATTGATGTCTTACAAAAAGCAGACAATACATTTTTAGCAAGGGGTGTCTTAAGGGGGGTGGTTGATTTGTATACACGGTGTTTGCACAGTTGTGCCGCTCGTTTTCATGTGTTTGAAAGTGAAAGAGGGTGGAATCAGAGTGGCAGAAACAGCACTCACTGGGGGAGCAATCTTATCTAACTGTTACAGGTAGGGCTTGACCGACTTATCGGTCTGCTGATGTTATTGACTGGTATTGATCTATCACAAATACATCACTATCAGTGCTTTAAGTCAAAAAAAAAAAAAAGTGCCAGCACTCCCCTTATTCACCTGTTGGCATGTGAATCGAACGGCCTGTATCAGCAAATCATCAAGTAATAGTCTACATTCTGAATTTCTACACTGAATGAAGGATACCAGGATTAATGCTGATTTTCATACAATTAATTTATTCATACAAATAATTTATTAAACACTTGTAGTTATCTGCCTCAGTATTTGACTATAGAAGACTGTTGGAGAGCTGTGTCATCAGAATCTGTTCCAATTCGCGTTCTCTTTGTGTCCTTTTGGAGCCACGCCAACATCACTCTATCTTTTATTTATCTGCCTTTTTTCATTTGCTTTTTCCTATTTATCCAACATTGTTGTGACTTGTGAGTTAGGGTTAATGTGATGTTCCACTTCCACGAGAACAAATGAGTGGGCGTAAGGTAGTCTGTGAGAAAAGAAAGAGGCGAGCATCACGTAGTGCACCCTAATGTAATTTAAGTGTCAATATAAAATCGGCAAAAGATACTGGTATGGAGTGGACAGGAAAAAGGTACTGGGAGCTTGTGAATGGTCCCAGGACACCGTAAGAAGTCCCAGGACGCCAGGGGTGAAATCTAAAAGTGGGGGTACTGTGTACCGCTTATAGCGCTGATCAGTATCGGTGTGTATGTTTTCCAGTACGGGCCCATATATATATGTTTTTTTAAAGCCAGAAAAAATGCTAGGACCAGTTATTTAAAATGGTGTTTTTATGTAGTTTGTCCAGCAGAGGGCGATCCTTTACTTGATGTTTAGTAAGTGTTTACTGTTCAGGGCACTTCTATTTGGAATAAAGTTTTTTATTGTTTGTCAATATATCAAAAATCAGAATTTTCTTGTTCTTTAATATTGGTATTGGCATTGGCCCCCAAAATCCCATATCAGTCTGGTCCTAGTTATAGATAGCTTCTCTTTGTTCTTTTCTCTTTCTCTCTGTATGTGCTTTACCTTTCTGTACATCTCTTGCGTTCTTCCTCCAGTGTCTAAATTTACTTCTCCTGGTTCTCTTTGTCACATTTCCACAATTACCACACAGATACCCCAACTCAGTGAATGAAGGACTGAAAAACATTACAGTAAAAACATGAGTTAATGTGTGCAGAAAAGTGCAGCAACTGTTTCACTCTGTTCTTTGTGGATGTGTCGAGGAGGTACAAGCTCCAGCCCACAAACAACATAGTGAAATCGTGCTCTACACTATCTGGAGTTAATGAATGGTTGCCTTGGTAACAGCAGCACTTAAAACATTTTACTTAAAGTCACCACGTCTGCGCATATATGAGCACACATATAGTACAAGCGTGCTTTGCATCGCACACTTAATTTCTGCTGGAATTACACAATATTCTTCATATGTGTTTAAGGGAACAAACTGAGATCCAATCAGTAGCGACTGTTCAGGACCATAATGCATCGCTCTTGGGCAAATAAATAGACCATTAAGCTGGCATGTTGGAGGCTGAACAGTAACTAGCTTTAGAGAGAGCTGCCTCCCACGCACGCCGGCACCCTGCAGAGACGGCTGAGATCATAGCATGCTAGAGGAGCCACAGCCGCAGATTTGGCCTCCTTCATCGCTTATTTGAACGAAAATCAACTGCCAGGATGGAGGCATCTTTTTGTCCGTTTGACATGTCAAAGGCAAATTCAAAGATTTCCTGTGTTGTTGTGAAAGAGCAGAGGGTTGTAAAGTTATCTGTGAATTTGTCTCGCGGATGTTTTTTTCCCCCCGTTCGAGGTGTTTCTGTCTCAGAGGTTGCTTTGAAACACGTGTGCGATAGTGTCGTCGTTGATTCTGTAATCTATCCGTACATGCTGTGGAGCAGTGCGCCCCGTGGCTTGGCATTAGCATACTGGCGGGTTACTTTGCTTGTGTTGTACAAGGAAAAGAATGCACTTGTAGACGGGGAGGGCAAAGGATGGGGAGCCAGCCAAGAAACAAGGAGCTCAAACCTCAACCTTCACAAGCATAACATCCTCCCTGTTTTCCTACAAAGACGTAGCCCTTGCTAGTTATTATTTACGATGGATAAATTTATGGAATAATTTCTGTGAGGGAAGGTTACTCAGCTCCTCAAGGTGAAAATGGATACGTTTAGCACTTAATGAATCAGGCCTGGACCTCTCCCCCATATATCAGCATGTTATTAAGACATTTTAAAATCCCATTATGGTGTTTCTCCTTGAACATGTCATGCTTTTATTGGACTGCCCTGTCTTTAAATCTGACCTTTTCAGCCTCGTTCTGGAATTGAACAGAAAAAAAAAAAAAAAAAAAAGATGCATGACAAGGCGATGGAAGGAAATATACATATGTACTGTGGTATGAAAATATCAGCGCTGGATGGTTTTCAGTGATGTGACTGGGATGCCCTGTGATGGCAAACAGTTTCTGGCAATAAAAGGATATTTAAATAGCAGCTACAAATGGTTTACTGTAAATGGCTGAGTGTGGTGAGAGGTTGCTTTTATGTTCCAGTAATCTTGTTATAAATTTGTACCACTTTTGGCCCCTGTTGTATTAAAACGTGTGTGTATTTTTATTGTTAAATCTTTTTTTTTTTTCTCTTTTTTTGGACTGAATTGTGGAAGAAGGGGCACTGGCATCAGATCTGTGCAAATAAATGATCTTGTTAGCTTTACGCTCTGCATATACATATTATACGTGGGTGTATAAACAATATATGTGCTAATGTGTGACTCGGAGGCACATTTTCGATTAAGAGAACGTCGCTGCAGCTGAAACAAACATATTGTAAAATCCCCGCTACATCTTACAAACTTTTCCTCCAAACAAATCGCGCACCGAGTCTGGTGAAATTGCTCAACTCGAACAACAATAATGAAAAAAAGAGGAGGTAAAATTGGGGAAGGAGGAGAGCGTGACACAAAGACTGTGATGACAGAGGCATCTAATCCAGGCAATGCCATTCTTATCAGGGTCCAGTGGATTAGAGTGAGCCTCCTAACCAGAGAATCCTTCCCAGCCAGACACTCTCCACAGCCCAAGGGCCTGGATCAATAGGCCTGCATTGATCTCTCTCCTCCTGTGGCTGGATTCACTTTTATTAGGACTGCCTCAGCCTCTATCACTCAGACACACATATGTAGCCGTGCAACCTGTCCATGCACCTGCCACGAAATACCACAAATGCAAGTGGACATGCAGATATGCTCACACACACACAGAGTTTTTTTTATGTGTAAAAAAAAAAAGAGCTGAGTTGTTTTGTTTACACTCAATAAGTGGCAGAAACACTACAGTGTCAAGTCACCTTAGCATCCCAGGCGCTTTGATCAGTATCACAGAGCAGCTATTAGTATGGGAGAAAGGGTGTTGACACCTCTGGTTTGTGGCCTCTTGCTGCAACAACGACAGCCCGAGTCGCCAGCGCTAACCTCTCTGCTGCTCTCTCCTCTCTCCCCTCCAGATGACTCGCCCCATCCAGGTGAAACCGGCCGACAGCGAGAGCCGTGGAGGTAGTTGTCTTCTTTTCTTCATCATTTATTCCTGACCCCTTTTCATCTGCCTTATCTAAGCTAATTCTTTTCATTCTTCCCCTCTGATCTCATCTGGTCTGCCGCTCTTAATGCAATATTTCTTCAGTCAACACTCTTTTCTTTATCTCACACCAATCCCCTTTTGTTCTCATGTAGCTGCGCTTACATGCATGCTTACAGATATAACTTTGGCAGATTGCACGCTTTGGAAAAAGCAGCTGTAATCTCACTTTACTAGACTGAAGCTTTTGTTTGTGTTTCTGGTTTAAATCCACCGGGTTCGTGGATAAATCTCACATTGTCTCATACTGTGTGTGCCCTCTCCTCTAATTGATTGAAGAGTCTGTGTTATTAAAAGTTTGCAGGGCTGTGATGGGCTTCCCTGCAGCCGTTATTGTTTCTCGTGCCAAGTACATTATCATTGCACTGTAAATTATACGACGATCAGGCTCAATACTGGAAGCCACAGCCACACAAAGTGGGCCACATGTTCAAGCCCACACTGCTCGGCCTGCATGCATTTGAATCACAAGAGTAAATGGTATAGAGGGAGAGGAAAATGGAGCAGGAGCACATACAGCTTGCCAAACAATCAATAAATTTGCAGGGCTCTTGCCAAGATCCTCATTACTTGGCCTTAATTCTGTCGTCTTTGATCTCTCCCGTTTTTGGAGGCTTTCATTTACTCACTGCCGATCTGCATATATGTTAATAGGATGAGGAGGCATCCTTCAAGTCAGTGGCAGAGATAATGAACCTTGCTGTTATTTTTTCGTGAGCATCTCATGTGTCACCCTGTAACAAAGCCAAGTGCCTTTTTTGTTGTTTAAAGGAGGAATGCTGCTGCTTTCTGCCTTCCCTGTGTTGTTGAGAGAAGGGAGAGATCTGGAAGTAAAAAAAAAAACAGGCAGGGAGAGAAAATGCAAGCACGATGCCAGACGCATACAGCTGCTGTGCTGCACTTCTGAGGCTTTACCTAAAAACCTCTGCCTGTTTCGGGTGAATTAGGATGGCTGGCCACTTTGGCCGACTGTCAAATGCACACAATCTTCAAAGGACAGCATAACCCCTTGAGATGGATGAGAGAAAGGCCAATAAAGATCATCAATCCACCATGTTCTTTCTTTCTTTCTTTCTTTCTCTCCCGTTCTTTCCTTCTTTCTTTTCTGTTCCTTCTCCTTCACCCTCTCATCCATTCCATTCAGAGCTTTAGAGGAGTGGTGAGACAAGTGAAAGGGTCTTGTGTTGTCGAGATTGATGTCCCCTATAGCTCCATTGATTTTGCCATTGTGGTGCTGTGTGTCCACATTAACAATGACACTCAGCTGTCTCTTTACTTGCTTTGAGTGGCCGGTTTTAGAGCTCCCAGGGCACTTTGGTCAGTAAGGGGTCCTCTTACTGACCAGCCATGGGGACCCCACTGAGGAGCAAATGAGTGCTGGAACAGACCTGAGAGTTGCACATCATCTTAAATGAACAGGTCAGAGTGGCGCCGCAGGGGCAATCAAACACAAGCGTGACTTTAACTGTTAGGAGGTGGAAGCTAAAGGGGAATACAGGGAACGTGTGGAGGTTAATGGATCTTAATTTGATTTTTACATTTTGTTTTCTCCTCCTGCCTCTCATTAGTTGGCTTGAATTCTTTCTGTGATAATCATTGGTAGAGACAAGTTTGTCGGTCTCCATATTTGATTTTTGCTGCTATGCTCTGATGCTCCTCTCTCCATTACCTACCTTTACAAGCCTTGACCTTTTTTTGTTGAAAAATGCTGAAGAGGATGTCTCTGTGCTGCCCGCAACCTCAGGTTCATAACATTATTGCTCCTCCTATTCTGAACAGTTGAAACTGCCAAGATAAGTTTTTGTTATTTTGATCCTGATTTTCCTGCTGTTGCTAGAATCTAGATCAATAACTCCTGGATTCTAACCCAGCATGATGCAAAAGAGCTAGAAGAGCAAATGCAAAAAAATATTAATTAGCCTCTCAGTGCAGTGGAGGAAAGGACACCAGGGATAGACCTTGTCTGGCCTGCTCTCTCAGGGGCCACACTGCTAGTCCGATAGGGGCCATATATTCCTCAGTGCACACGGTCACACTATAACACACAGTCATACTAATTAGTCCTTTAATCTCATTACGAGGAGGACTGTTCAGATCACTTGCGCTAGGTTGGCCGTCCATTTGGGAAAGACCTGTTGCTGTAGTTATATGCCTGCTGGACCTGCACTCCTCCAGGAGCAACTCTCTGCTGTTATTAAGACAAGACAGGTCCAGATTAGGGCCCACCTCATGTTGGATTTTAGGGCTGATGCTGATACCAATATTAGGGAGCAAGAAAATTCTAATATTGATATAGATATTGATATACAGTATCAATTAAATATCAAATACTTGTCTCAAATACTTGTTACAAAGACATGCAGGCCTCTTGGAGGCAGAATATCTCACATTTACAAACTTAGCAACAAACATCAGCGCCCTGAACAGTAAATACTTCACTTTCTAGTTTTTAAATAACTGACCATAAAAATGGAGGAGATGTGACAAAGAGAACCTGAAGAAGTAAAGTTAGATATTGTGGAAAGACAACAGGAGATGTACAGAATGCTAAAGTACATACAGAGATAAAGAGAAAAGCAGAAAAAAAGAAACTCCTTATAACCAGAGCCCGACTGGTACAGGATTTTTGGGGCCAATACCGATACCAGTATTCAGG
>JAQLOL010000020.1:22121765-22133560 GCA_029783665.1 Naso thynnoides
TTTTTGGGGCCAATACAGATACCAGTATTCAGGAGCAAGAAAATGGTGACATCTGATATATTGACAAACAATAACAAACGTTATTCCAAACATCAGTGCATTGAATAGCAGACACATCACTTATTAGTTACTAAATAAGGGATCACTCTGCTTGACAAACTTCCTAATTACACCATTGAAAATCACCAGTCCAACTGTTTTTTTCTGGCCTTAAAAAACGTTTTTAATATTGAAACATATTGGAAGAACACATAAGCTGATACCGATATATCTGCAGTTGGCCAATATCCGCTGATAATATCGACAAACCGATGTATCAATCAGGTGCTAGTCCAGACCAGATCAATGTGTACTTCCTCCAGTTACCGTTTCAGTAAAATTTAAACTGCCTGCCTACAATCATGAAACAGGAAGAGAGTAGAACATTTTCTCCTAACTAATTTCACTAAATATTTAATGACACCTTGACATTTCATCAAAACTGAGCAATTTCCCATCGGAGGCTTTCATAGCTTTCACCTTATCGTATAGAACAAATGGGTAAAGAGTGCACATGGCCACTAGGCAGCTTCACTAAAGGGCATACGAGTAAACCACCTTGCCTGTAAAAATTAAAGGGAAATATACGGTAGAGTAAATCCATCCAAACACTCCCCTGCTGCCGCCTAACAAAGACAAACTGTGAAATGAATATTAATGGCCAATCACCTACCTAATCTTGCAGAACAGCAGCCGTTACACATTGAGCACCCCAGCACCGTGAATGTCTCCGTCACCGATGACGCACATCGTTCTGCGATGTGTCTGTTGGGGAGACGTTTAAAGAGGCGCAGCGAGGAGGCAGCAGGGACCTGTCTTGCTCGTTTTCTTCTCTCAGGTCTCTGATATAAAATAGATTGATTTTCCATCACACATGGCACTGATGACTGGCACTGACTGCTGCTGATATTTCATTTTTGAAGGGCTGTTCAGTGCCTCCTCAGAGGGCTTGGCGTCCTTACACAGGATAAATCAGCTTTAACCACTTTGATTTCATCTTAAACCCCTTTACTAGCGGCGCCCCCCTCAGCGTTCCACCGTTACTGTCTGCCCCTTCTTGTTTCCTTTTTTGTGGGCTGTCATTTCATTAGATTTTCTTTTATATCGTCTTTTTTAAGATGATCTTAAAAGAGCGGTCCTGCTCTGAGGCTAACTTGTTTTTCTGTTCTGCATTTTTTATTCCTTCGTGGCTCCTCACAACTCCCAGCTTAACCCATTGTTAAAGTTTAGAGCTCAGAAATTGTCCAGAAATCAGAGAGAGGAGCAGGCTAGCTGTCAGCTGGGGCTCTGTTGGTGTTGCAGCAGGCCTGCCTGGCACAGCTAGAGCTGCAGCCCACTGAGGAGGCCTGGATTAGAAACAGGCTCTGGCATTATCAAGGCGGGCCTGCCGCCCACGCACACACCCACGCAGCGAGGACAAACAGGCAAACACATACATACCCATACGGCTCTGACACACACATACACACACACGCTGTGGGAAGTTGGATGTACATGATAATAGGAACGTGTGCACACACAGGGACATGTCCAGTACAGGTTACATATTTACACACATACACACACAGTGTATACTAATGCTGAATGGAATGGGTCAATTTTCTTTTCATGAGCTGTGTTTCATGTTGCGGGTGCAGCAGCATTGTGTTTGTGTGTTTACTCCGACTGAAGGACAATGAAAAGGTTTGCTCCAGTTCACTGAGATGTGACGGAACAAAGAGAGAGAGAGAAAGAGAGAGAAGCGGAGTGAGAGGCAATAAGTTAAATGGAGAGTGAGGACAAGAAAGAAAGAAAGAAAAGAGAGATTGCGAATCTAGATTGAGAGAGCAGGTTTACATGCTCTGTTGCTGTTCTGCGCTCAGTTTTTGATGATGAATTTATCTGGCGTGAAAGAAAACAGAGTGGTCCATGTATTAAACATCAGTGGCGTTCTCCTTTCCTTACTAGAGAGACGAGCTCCCCATGTCAGAGCAGCTCAGTAATGAAGCAAGCAGGAAGGCCTCTAAGCTCCACTGATCCCCTTTAGGGAAGAGAAATGAAGGAGAGGGGGATAGTTAGAGGGAGAGGAATGAGGGATGAAAAGACAGATGGAGAGAGTGAAGAGGTGAAAGGAGGGAATTTGTACTCAGACTGAATGTGGGAGAGAGTGAGAGCAAAATAAACAGAGAAAAGTGTGGATAAACCAGCAGAGAGGGAGGGGCAGCAGGGGCGAAGCAAAAAGCTGAACAAAATATCTTCTCCCTTTGGAGAGAAGAAAACTATAGATTACTGGTCACAATGTGCTTGGCTGGGCATAAATGGAGAGATCTCGAAATAGTAGGGGGGCATGTTCAGAGGTGGTGGGGATCAGGGTGAGCTAATCCAATGCTAAGGCCAGCTGAGGGTCACACATTCAGAGCTCGCGCTCCTTGTTCAAATCCCCTCTGGTGCTCTTACACAAACAATACTGATGCACAGGCCTCTGCTAGTGCAGAGTTCAGTCAGCTAACTCCTCCAAGCTAGCCTGGGATGTTCAGGTCACTCCGCCCGTAAGCTCTTAAATTTACCCTCACATCAGCACAGGCTGGAGGTGCAGGGTGAATTCAGGTTTACACAAGACAGACAAGGGGACAGAAAACGTTAGAGCAACAGACTAATAACAGAGAAAAAAAGGGATGATGAAGTCTTTTCTACAGAGATGCGCTTTGCTCCTGAGGGTCAGATTGTGCTGAGGCTGTCGGAGTTATGCAGAGTCAGTGGAAGAAATAGATCACAACAATCCGCTAATACACTGGGTAGGTGGAGATCAATTAGCCTTATCTAACAAACTACTAATGATAATACCAATGCAAAACTTGCTGACATGGCAAAGAACAAGAGGAAGTAGAATGATGATGTAATGAATTTAGTGGTTGAAAGATGCAGTTTTCTGCAAACAGTGTTTCTGCAGTGTCATGTACAAAATACACTATTACTGCAACTTCTGTGGCAAACTCATGAAGTACAAACAAGGGCTGCACAATTTTGAAAACATACTATAACTGCAATTATTTAGACTAATATTGCAATTAAAATATCATAATACCCATGGACAGCTGTTCGTAAGTGAAGCGGTCTGAGAGTATCGCAAGATCTCTGTGTTTTCCCATCACACCTCTGTTTTCAGGACTGATAAAAATCATATTACTCCCATTCTATTCACCCAATCAGTGATGCTCTCTGTACTCTCTATCCTGATTGGCTGGTCTACACTGCACTTAGCAACAGGTGACATCGGTATGAGCTGATTAGCTTTACGCTCTGATTCACCTCTGCTGACAACAGAGTGTCTGCAAACGACACGGTCAGTTGGTTCAAGCTCCAGCTGATACGGACCAGTTTACTCTGCTGTCACTTTTCCTGCAAATGCCCCCTCTTGGTTCCAACTAGACTTAAAAGAGAGAGTGACAACAAATGAAACAAAGTGTAAGCCGAAGCGAGAAGATGAGGGGAGGCTGCAGCAGAATTGCTTCCCAAGGGGTCTCACTCTATAGCCAACGTGAGCTTGTTAGTTTGTTAGCAAAAGTTACTAACTGCAGCTTTAACTGGGAAAAACATCAAAATGATTATGGTGTGATTTTTGCAGGGGTCTGTACAAAGCAAAGATGTTCTCTTAAAAGTACAGTCAGTAGCATTGTTTCTTGCGGCTTGAAAACACAACATTTCCCGGGGCTACACACCACCACAAGTATCGTAGTGTGTACATCTACTGCTTGTATTTACACAATAAGCAATGTAGGAATTTGACATGGTTTTAATAGAAAAGTGGATTATGTAGCATGCTAGCAGAAGCTAAATGCTGATGTTTGGCAACTACCTCTCCAACAGATCATCCCAGCCTCTCCTTCAGTGCTCGAAAGCAGGTGAAAGCCAAACTGAGATTCACTCTTTTTGAAAGAGTTTTATCTGCTTGCTGTTTGCCTCAGTGAGGCTATGCCCTTATTTACAATTTTCTCCAGTCTGGATGGCGTCCAGCCGCTATTTTATCCACTCTGAACCACATCTATGTGCTGTCATTTGCTTGAAGAATCGCACCCACTCCCTGCCCGGAACAATTCCAACTGAACCAAAACATTAAAATACAGGCAGAGGGCAGCGGCTCTGCTGACACAGTCACCACCACACATGTCTAGGGGCCCATAGGTGATATTGCATGCGCAATATTACAAATTTGGACATTGCAGGATACAAAATGTGGACTTCACAAAGCAGGCATTTATTGCAGGGCTGCTGTGTTTAATTGCATGATATTGTACAAGTATCGCACCTATCACATCTACCCCCTCTACCTGCTTTTATAATGTGCATACATACATAAATTCAGCTAAACACACATTCCTCCTTGCTCCCCTGTTTTTAAAAAATGCACACATCCCTTTCACTCCATCCCTTGTTCGTACGCAATGCTCTCGTAGCGTAGGCGGATCAGTAAAGGTTACTGTTGAACACAGAAAGGAAAGGTCAAAAATCATGTTTAGTTTTCCTGAGGCCGGGAGGTAATTCCAGCCAGCAGATTGTGTTCAGACGAGAAAGCGGGCAGGGCTGGCCAGTGGTGGAGATGCTCATGCAGAAGGAAGCGAGGCGGGGATGGGGACAAGGTTATCCAGTCAGCCACTGCCTCTCAGCCCCTCTGCTGTCACCCTTAATAACACCCTCTCCCTTATCACTGCAACAATCACCTTGAGAAACAAACTTGTCTTCTTTCAGAGAGGGACGGAGATGGGGAAGAGATGGCTCCCGTATGCATCTGGTCTGCTGTTCTCATTACAGCACCTCAACCTCTGTAGGGACAGACAGACTGCAGAACAATTCAGTGCTCATTTCTTTACACTTTATAATAAATTTTCCCCCTATATCACTCTCTCTTGCTCTGTCCCCCTCTGGTGCTTCTATCCTTTTCTCTGAGCACCTTTGAACGTGCCCAAACAAATGAATGATGTACACTAGTTGCTGTGATAATAAGTTCTGTTGTACAGAATTGCATTACTTTGATGATTTCTCATTTTTTAAGTCATAATACAAAGAAAATATGATATTTTCACATAAAAAAGGGGAGCAAATATTCATGGATCAGGTTAGAAAGTTTCTTTAGAAACGAAATGTGCTTTTCACATTTTTTTAAACATTCCTTACAGTGTATATTTAAACATTTTGCGGCATTAACGTAATCACGTTGACACAGTTTTAATAAAAAATGAATTACATGCTCGTTTTCTAACTGTGTCAGTCACATTTTACTGTTCATTTTCCAGGTACCTGCCTGTTAGGGGTTTGTGAATGCAAGCAGCTATCTCACAGTGCTATTACACACTTCATAGAATCTTCTATTCACAGCCTGGGCTAACTGCTAGATTAGCAAAAAGGCTTGCTTTGCTAACCTACTTAGAATGTAAACAGTACAGTGGCATGGAGATGGATAATAAAGCTGACCTTTTTACGGCTCGCCTTACTCTTCAGACTGTTTTGTCAGTTTATTGGCCTTTTAATTTCTGTTCACTTAAAGCAAACTGCACATAAAGAGTAGAGCAGTTTTTGCAGCAGCTCATTTATTCTACTGTAAAGTGTCTTTTCTTAAACCTCGAGCATCTCAGTTTAACCTAAGTCTTGTAAATATATGATACCTGCATATTTTGAATTTGAGTGTACCAGGTGATTAATCATGGACTTAATCATAAAATTCTTGCAGTTCATTTTATTTTGAAGATATAAACTATCCTACAACCCTTTTAAAAGATCCTGATGTAAATTCTTCTGGTATGTACGTATGTTTTCTAAGCATATATACGCAGATAATGGCAAAGACAAGCTCATACCTTAGGCTGAAAAAATGGTGTGTGTGTGTGTGTGTGTGTGTGTGTTTGTGTCCTCTAAAGATTTGGTGCTCTGTGATTGCAGCGGAGCTGGAGGAGGCCAAGCAAGGGCTCTGATTGGAGGACAGACTCTGTGCAACCTCTGTCAAATCACTGCAATCACCAGTTTGCTCCTTCTCTCTGCTTTAATGACACCACTTCATAAGGAACCGGGCTCATCAAGCAGTCAAACACACACTGACACACACACGCACACATACACACACACACACAAAGACACACATGCCCACGGTGAGGTCAGGCACGGCAGATCGGGCGCGGCACGGCAGGCCTCAGAGCAGGGAGAGGAGGTCCACCAGCAGATGGGAGGAGATTTAAGCAGACTGGAGACACGTGCACACAGGCAAACACACACACACACACAAACACACACACATTCAGGAGCACATAAATGTAACACTCACATAACACTCACACATCTGAGATACAAGCTCGTGATGTTTTTTCTTTTTAAATCTGTGCAAGTTCATAACAAAGAAACAATAATTTGTGCAGATTCTGGAGTTTTTTTGTTTTTGTTTTTTTAAATATTTCTTCCAGGCATTTAAATTATTTTCAAGCCAACAGCAGATTTTAGATTTTGTCTTCCTCTCTTCACTGCCTAGACTGCCCTAATTTTGTAAGACCTTTGCTCCCTACTCTCCATGTGGAGAGAAAATGTCCCGTTTGTTCACTGAGGGGGGCCAAAGACTATTGCTTTTGTGTTTACAAAAACTGACAAGGGAGAAGCAAAAAAGAACTGTTACTCATGCACGAACATTACATGAGAATAGCTACACCATGAATTCCTTTTGTTAATTATTGCAATTTTAGTTGATGGTGATTCTTTAAAACTGTGATTGTGTCTACACATGTTTAATATAAAGAGAAATGTGTTTTTCTATGTGGGGACCACTCCTCGAAAATTGTCTTGTACCCCTCCTGACTAGGGACATGAAAAGAGCATGAGTGACACATAGAAAAATGAGGAATGAGCAAACGTAGGAGAGAGAATAATGGGGCAAATAAGGGATGACATAGAAAGAGACAGAAAAGAAGAAAATAAGCTTTCTATTTTCTGAGGTGGAACCTCAGGATATGGACAGAATGAAACAACGTTCCATAACGACAAAACAAAATATAACCAGTGCAGTCACTCTTTATTTTTGTCTCTGGAACACATTTTAATTTCACTCTGAAAATGGCTTTAGAACACTTAAGCATGGGCAAATTTAATATGCCATAAGATGCCACCACAGGGAAATGCAAGCTCATATATGTATTTTTTTTTTCTACAATCAATCAGAAAATCCAAGTTTATACATCAGGCACATGCGTGAGGATTGTTATACATGTTGAAAAGGATTTTTAGGACCATATGAGTCTATTTTTGACTTCTCACCATTAGCAGAGATCACCACGATCTTCTGCAAATATTGTTAAAATTGACAATGTGTGAACTTCAGTAGATTTTAGATTGCGTTTTTAAACCTCATTCACTGCCATTTATGTTGAAACAGGGTACAGAAACACTATAGGACACGTCAAAGTTGCAAGGTATAGGTCATTCATCCTTTTACAGAAAATGTCTGCAGTTATTTGGACAAAAAATGCTGAGTGACAGAAAGAGATGAGCCAAGAACTTTTGAGATTAAAGTTATTACGCCTGAAATAATAGGTCCTTACAAGTGCTGCCTTCCTAGCTCGAACACTAGCATGAAGAAGGATTTTGACACAGACATTCTTTTTAAGTATCATTTTCACACATTTACAGGTACTTCCTGTAACATTTTTTGAATTTGGACAAATGTAAGCAAACATCTCATAAATAAAGCTACTCTGGGAAAAATTTGTGGGGTGTATGTAACCTATGTGGCCAATGCTGACAAAGGACAGTGACATGCAGAAACACTGGTTTGGTCCTTAAAGCTCTGCTGTCATAAACTAGATGCAGCAGCAGAAAGGAGAAACAGAACAACCAGCTGTAAATCTTTGTTCAGATTCGGTACCTGTAACTCATCTAGATGTCCATGTCTGTCCTTCCTATCTAACCTCTCATTTCCTCTATCTCTCCATCTCAGCATATTAATTCTATTAGCCTCTCATTTCACCCTCTGTCTTGCTCACTGTCAGTCCACAGCCTTCACTTAAATCAATGCATCATGCTACCATCGGACTGGAAATGACACTTGCCTGAACCAAGTGATTCAAGCAGAGATATGGAGGCAGTGGATTAAACAGAGATTAGTACTCCTGCAGGCCACAAAAACACAGTTCTGCAGAATATTAATCTGTATGAAATTTGATGATGTCTTGTAATGCCTGTATTGTCTGTGCCCTAAGCTGTAGCTGCTATTAAAGCCAATGACAGCGGACAAGGACAGAGGACATAGGGATGACGAGGAATAGCGCGGGATGACGTGCCTGTGATGCACCATTAGGGAACGCCAACGTTGGTTCAGTGGGCACTGTAAAGAGGCTTTTAAATAAGGCCCAGCCACGTCTCACCTGCCTTTCCCATCTCATCTGCTGAGACGACAAATAGAACTGCGAGCACGCACACACTGTCACACAGTCCCATGATTGCCCACCCGCCCACTCTCCATCCACCGTCTTTCCACCCATCTGCCACTCAAACGAGTGCAGAGGTAATGGAGAGAGAAGCATTCATTCTGGGGCCGTAAAACTGCGGCAGCCGAAAAGATGATTGTAGCAACCTTTACTTTGGTTCGTGAAGGAAGGAGTGTTTCAACGTTATTCATAAGCACTGGTATATATATATGTGTGTGTGTGTGTGTGTGTGTGTGTGTGTGTGTATTCCTGCTAAGTTATTATTGCAGCACTATTGCCCGAAGTACAAGTGTTAATGTGGTCATACTTTGATTGTCCTGGCCTTCCAATGATTTATGTTATATGGATGTTGGCAATAACCGGTACTGATGATAATCATGATATTTAAAAAGCAAATGTTGATGTCTTGTTTAAGATATCAATATGATACTACCATGTATAAAGTGCCTCTTTAGTAATTTCCATTTCTTTCCATCCTCAGTCTGTCACAGTACGTGGTGGTAATGCACCTTGACATTGCCTGCCATACACCAAAAAAATTTCACTGCACGTGTTATTTTTGCACATTTCATAGATGTAAGGCTTTTGACTCTCTCCTTCCCATTATCATATTTTGAGAGTAATCAATTTGCCAAAAAAGAGACAAAACACACAATAAAGAGAGTTAAAGATGAAGTTTTACAGATATCGTAATAGCCCTGGTTCATGGTAACTCATAATGTGAGTTTATATTTTGTCCCTTAAAGCTGAGATAAGCAATGTCTGCGAATCAAGCTGGCATAGCTGGATGCAATGTCCCCTCCTCTCCGCGTTTTTGCTTCATAGCTCTACCCCACCTTTCACTTGGCTCCTGTTTTTATTTCATTTGCTGTCACTCTTTTAGATGATTGTCTTGATATGTCGGTCTTCCTTTTTTGGGTTGCTTTGCCGTGTGTGCCATTGTTGCCAAAGCTGGAAGAGCGACATTTCCTTCCCGGTAGTCTGCCATTGTATCAGGCTTTTTACTTCCTGAGGTGAAGTAAACAAGCATCTGCTTTTGTAGAGCAGCAAATAGGAACAAGCGCTCGCTGAAATGATCAGCGAGTGGCAAAAAAGTGTCTGTCACGGTCTTCATTTTCTAAAGCCTGAATACAGAGCCAAGGAAAGATGCAAAAGTCTAGCGTTTTTTCAGACCGCCTGAATTACAATATTCTGAAACTGAAAGATTATTAAGGAATTTTTGCCCAATGACACCAAAAATAAACTGCCTATCTCAGCTTTAAATCTTATTCTGTATTCATCTTTTCCATCCCTCCTATCTCACACAGATAGATGCACCAGGCATATCCAATCCCCAAATGTGTGCTTTGTTTTCCCTGTCTGTCTCTTCATTTATTTTATTTTCTTTACTCGGGGGACTTTTCCTCTGGCAACCCCTCTTCTATCTACAATGCAAACTGGCATTGTCAAGAATGATATGCAAATGGATTTTACATGCAAAGAGGTTAATAAGTGTACCCCGAGACAAAGAAGTTCTCAGGGGCTTGTAGCCAGGTCCAAACACAGGCCATATCTTAATTTGCCTATTTGCAATAAACATGAAGAGGGCACCTGGTAAAGAATACGAAGGAAGCAGAGGTTGCATTGGGGAATAACGGGAAAGAAGAATGAGGCTTCAAATGACTGCCGTACCTTTGACTGCGTAGACTCTGACCTGACACTTGAACCAATTTTACAGAACGTGAACTTCAAAGAGCACTTTGATAGTGGTGGGAGTCATTGGGTGAGATCTGAGGGGCCAAGCTGTCTTTTCATTCTAGATTAGCTACCAGGTTTGACTTAGACTAATGACAGAGGTGGAGCAGTGTCTTGATAAGGAGCTGATCCCCATCTGAGACAGATGTTATTCGCTATAGAATGACAACAGCTGATAGAGATCCCCGGACATGTTTGTTTTTTGTGTCAGTGTACTGCAAATCTTCCACCCTGGTATCCCCCTCAGCAATAAACTTGTCACAAAACCGAAAACATGGCACATCATTGTCTGAAATATAAATAAGCCCATTTGTTACTTATTGATTTTGCTACCATTAGGAAAGTGAATGGCTCGGGTGTTGTGGACGTGGAAGATACGGTGGGTCAATGTTGTGTTGCTATTAAAAGCCGCAGGAGATTTTCAAGAAATTCGGCAAAGAAAAGAGGCCTTTAAGGTTGAACTCTAATATTAAGAAAAATTCGTAGTTCAGGGACATCTGCCTGGCATTAATGTTATCAGGGAATCAGGGAGCAGTGCCAGCACAACGCGCCTTAGGGGAAGGTGCAGCCCTTACCAGCTGCCTGCCTAGACTGCTGGCAAACATCGACCTAATGTGCTGGATTGGAGGCAAGGATTGATTCCTGATGTTAAAGTGAAACCTTGAAGCACTGCTGCGACCATCTTACTCCGAATGTTGGAGGGAAGGATGCTTTTGCGAGACGACTTGGCATCTTAATCTGATCGGGAGTCTTAATCTGTGGCAGCTCAGTTTAACGAGACTAATCTGACAGCGAGGGCAGCCGCCAATGACAAGAGGAACATGTAAAATCGGTCCCATCAGACAGGAGTGCGACATGTTTTGGCTGCATTGTTGGTTTAATGATAGCTGGTACGGCGGTGGTATTAAGAGATGCTCCCTTTTCCAGGTCAAGGAGGAAACTGGATGTTGAGATCCTGAGGAAATGACAGAGTCCCTGGCTCACTGGCTGTCGGCCCCCTCCGATAGTTGCTGCTCCTCTTTCCTTCCATCCTCCCACCCTTCCTCCATCCCTCCATCCTCCTGTTATTTTAAGAATCTATTCTTGGCCTCCCAGCATGTACAATCTGAATTATTTATCTGGAGAAATGGGATCCCTGCACGACAGTGAAACGGGATTTTATTTGTACAAACTGATTCCTTTAAAATAAACAAAGTGCAGACCCCGCCATGTTAATGCCACCACCAAGGGCTGGTAGATTATAAATTATTTTTATTCATCAAGTTAATTTCAAATCCTATTTTGATTTTAATTTCATCATTCTAGGTCTATAAACATCTTTTGTCCAAAGTAATAACAAACAGAATATGTTGCTGAAGTTTTTTTTTAATCAGGTTTGGGGGTTTTTTTTGTTTTTTTTTACTCTTTTTGTTTTTTAATTTAACATATACAGGTATATATCAATATCAAAAAATATCCTTATTGTTATGATAATACTTAATTCAGCCACATTGCCCAGCCCCAACTAGGGCCTGACCAATATATTCAATTGATGATATTATCGGCCGATATCGTCTTACAGTTTGTTTCCACTTGCGATTGTTA
>JAQLOL010000020.1:22137613-22156570 GCA_029783665.1 Naso thynnoides
CAGTCCACTGGTTCTCTAGTGAAATCTGAAGTGTATCTCTAAATGGTGTGCAAGTGCTGCAAGACTTGCACAAATTAGCTGTGTTAAAGTATATGTATGCCGTCGACGGAGGGAAGGCTCACTGGAGGCACTGTGCTGCTTATCTGAACAGTAGGAACGTGGACAGAATGATTAGGTGGTCTAACCGTCGGCATCCAACCCCCTCTCTCCTGGCCATTTTCGCTACTTTTCTATATAGCAGTTTCTCTCTGCAAATAGTCTAAAGGGTAAGCTTAACCAGGGGCTATGTGTGAGCAGATGGAAGGCAGCAAGAAACAAGAGCTCTAAAAGGAATTTGTCATTTTAAACAAATTGATTTGGAGAGAATCAAACTGAGCTCTTCCCCTCATTTAGCCCTAACTGTCAGGATGGACAGCAAACGAACGCCTGACCTGAAGTGGGAGTGTTACTGCTTACCTGTAAAACTGGTAAACCTGTAAGAGGACCTAACAGCGTGTGGTCCCCAGTTTCTCCATTAGAGAGCCAGCTTGGCATTCGGAGGGAGTAATTGGCTGGATAGGGTTTCAGCAGGCTTAGCCACCCTGCTGGCACAACACGCCTGTCTGTCCCCATCCCAGAGTTGCTGCTCTGCTAGGCAGTATCGCAGCCAGCTCAACTACCCCCTTCAAAGCCTGCAGAGAAGCTGGGGATGGCAGCAGCTGTTGTCCCAGGGGAGCCGTAGGAATTCAGGGCCTCTGGTCATTAGTGGGAACCAGTGTGCTGGGACGAGCCTGGGTCTTAGACAGCTGGGATACCCTCTATCACCCCTCATCCCTTCATTTTATCTGTCCGTCCATTCCCTCGGCCCTGCCAAGAAAAGATCTGCATTCTCAACCTGAGGAAAGACAGTTTGGGCTGCTTTTGGAAAAGTAGTTTTCACTGGAACGATATTATTTGGACACAATTGAGGAGAGAATGCTTTGTTTTAGCCCAAGTAATGATGTCAAAATCCAAGCACAGTAGACTATACTCAATAATATGCTTATTTTTAGAGCATTTAAAGACTTACCAACAACTTGTCTCATTATACAAAGTTTTAGAGACATTTTTCTTATTTGCTCTCTTACAAAGCTGAATTTTACAAACATGGTCAACTGTCTTTACTATTGACTGAGACAGAAATTTTGAACTTTGGGACAACAGTTATCAAAGTACAGTTGTTCAGAAAAGTGATTAAGTGGAAAGAGAAATGGGGAGAGAGTTGCAGAGGGTCGCTTCTTGAGAAGAAGGTATGCATGATTTACCATCCACACTATTGATGATGATGTGCTGCTCCTTTAATTAGCTTTTGTGCAGTTAAATGTGATGCAATTTGTTTTCACGGTAAAATGTGTGACCCTGGTGCAGCCAAAGACAAAATTACACAAATGTTTCATTTTCAACATATTTTTGTATATGTAGCTGGAATATTTTGCGAAAAAAGGTATTTGAAAAAGAACAAAATGTAGAAATTAATACATGTGCAAAAAAAATTGAGGCTTGTGAAAATTGTATGTTTCATATTCTTAACAATATAGAAATGCTTTGTGAACATAGACTCTGACATTTGCTTTAGTCTTGTAGATTCTCAGCTGATCCTGTTAAGGGGTGCATACTGTGTGTGGGGGGGTGGGGGGGTGGGGTGGTAAGTGGTTTATATTTCTGCATGTGGTGTGTGCAGACACATAAGTGATCACTCTTGTGTATGTATGATGTGAACATCTAGAGGTCCCAAGGCACCATGTAGGTCTCGGCCACTGTCGGCACTCATCATCATATGTTGTTCCTGTTTTTTTTTATTATAGCTGTGACTGTCTGGGAACAAACATACATAATACATACTATCATTGTTTATGTATCAGATGGAAGGGAGGTTTGGCAGAGGATACTCAGCTTTTGCAAAGATGTGCGAGGGGGAAAATATGTATCAAGAAGTTTGAATTTAAAGTAATTCAGTTTCACACAAATGTCTCCTGCGGTACTTTCCAAGGGGAAGTGACTTATGCTGCATTCACGTGGAATCAGGCAGACAACAGATGACAAACCGGATATCATTTCAGTGGATGAGAGCAGCAGAGAATGCAGGCGACAGTAAGGACAGACAGCATTCCTGTCAAAAGTTAAAATATTTCAACTTTTTGCCATCTCCACAGTGGTATTTACAACTGGATGTTGGGTAACTCCTCACATGCCTCATGCAAGGAGAAAACATGGCTGAACTTAACAATAAGAAGCTGATTATTTTGGTTCAGTAATACCAGCTGGAGTTGTATTTACCACAGCCTGAAAACCTTCCAAGATGCCACACAAAAAGCTGCTACGTGGAAGGCAACCAACACAAAGGTGACTGTCTTCCAAAACGTAATGTTTCAGAGGGGATTTAACTTTTGTTTTTAAGTTTGCAATAGGAAATTAAGAGAAAACTGCATTTTACAGCTACAAGCATAACTAAAAAGGTTGGTAAAAAAAATAGTCGTGTAATAGTTTCATTATATGTATTTTATTCCATTCTATGTAAGCAATACGACGTCACCGTAGCAACACATCATTATGGGTGCTTAGTTTCACCATCCTTCCATCCCGTCAGACTGTTTGTTTTTTCCTGTGCTGTTCACGAGGTGTCTCCCATAGCCTACCTTCTGCCTGACTCCATGTGAATGCAGCATTACCTTAAAAAATGAATTTTTACACACATGAAACAAGTGATAAACAGAAAAAGTCCATTTTAAAAGTCTGATCACACTAACTGACACTGTCAAAGAAATAAGGGAGCAACACTGATCTAAACGACTGATGTTTAGCTCATGTAATTTGACAGTAACGTTTCAGCTGCATTTATAACACATGGCAAAATGATGAACAGCGCCATACAACTGTGCACACATGCCTAAGAGAGAGCATTTACTTTTTTCCCTCCCTGCATTTTTGTCTGTTGACTTTGCATGCATTGTTAAATGGGACTGATGGAAGCGCCGTGGCCATTACTCACCGCATTGCCTGGCTAATTTCTGTGCTCTTACAAGTACAAAGATGTCAAGCAGAAGCAGCAGGCTTACCTTGGCGTCCCCTGAGGCCATTAATCCTTTGGCTGGTGTCGTCCCTGCCTGCACCGACTCACCTGGTTCACAGCACTGCCAGCAAACTGCTGCTCCCAGCCCTTTTCCCGTGCTATCTATTTATTTTGGTTCCAAGTCAACGCCCATCAACAGCAAAATCTGATTGCACTGAAAGAGCCGAATAACTTTTTTGGCATATAGACTCCCTTTTTAGAAGGAGAATAGCAGAATCTGTGCAAATGTTTTGCTGTGTATGTGGGTTTCTCTTTCAGAGATAGTGAAAAGTTGTGGAGTTGGAAAGATGAAAGCTGGTAAACTAGTAAAGAGAAAAGAGAGTGAAGCTCTTGCTGAGATTTGTCACCGTGACCTTCACACAGCAGTTCTGTTTTTGGAATGATATGCAAACATTAATAAACACCTTCAACAGGAGTACTGACGGTCTTTGCTCTAATTTCATCACCACATACTGGTTGGAGAAAGTACATTTATTTTTTCCTCATAGTGTGATATTTCACTTTATATCATCATTTGATATCAATTTAAGAAATAAAAAAAAAAACACAGCCTGATCTGGAAAATCCATAAAATGAAGTCTTAGCTGAAGGAGTAGAAATACTATTAACACATAACTTAAGGTGTATGTGACCAACAAAATGTCCTTCACTGTGTGCTTAGGACCTGTTTGCATTAGGTGAGCAGTAGTGTGTCCTTTAGTCTTGTTTCCACTGAGTGGTACACTTTGGTGTAGGACGGTATGGTACTGTTTGGAACAGTAGCACTCCTAGATCTGGTTTGCATTTTCACTGCCAACTGCACCATTACTTGGTGGGTGGGGTACATGCCAGATGCATACGTGTTAAGCTGCAGGAGCGCACCATAATGGCGCTCTGCCATTTTGTTTTCTCCAGGCAAAAAAAGTTTCACCAGCCTAAACCAGTAGAAATTCATGTGCATTTTATCAAGTGTTTGAGGATCCAGTTGTTACTAAAGCGGATGCCATCATAAAAAAAGGCAAAAGCAAATGCGTTACAATTGATGTTTAGAAATTTCACTACCCTACGTGAATGATATACTATATATGTGACAAATAAATCCTCTTTGAGTTGTTATATTGGCATTTAGGGTGGACTGATTAATTCATGGTGTAACTAATGCATTGAACAACGTGTAAACCATGTAGAACATTCCACCTTAAGGGATGCATTTGAGCAGCATATTGAATGAAGTGATCTATTTTTCACCAGTAATGTTAAAAACATACGGCAAGAAATTTACATAAAAAAGGGAGCAAAGCACCCTTTTGTTTTTGTTTTATGTTTTAAAATGCCACGGAAACATTAAGGTGGCAGGCGTTCAGTTGAGGTGATTCAGTTCATCAGTTAATTTTCTCCATGGTGTGACAGCATAAAGAGCTCAGAGAGCTGCAGTGTGTGGACCAGCATGGCTCACTGCGAGCTGCAGCCCCTGCAACTCCGAAAAACTTTGTGACAGATATACAAACAAGCATTGTTTGGATAAACTGACTACATATTTGAAATTTAAATGGTAACATTCTAAAAATATATAAAGCTCACTGAAGTGATTTATTAACAGTTGTAATACAATATTTAAAAACAGCTTTTTGCCCGCTTGCAGTCAACGGACTGCAGTGTGTGTAGCTCCACCCCCTTGGGACCCTCTTGGGAACCTTTTGGGACCGCTTGATACCCTGAAGAAAAGGGTGACCAAAGTTGGTACGGTACAGTTATTTGGTAACCTTTGGTACACTTTTGACAGTGGAATCACAAATAATTGTATTCAGAACCGTACCAAACGGAACTGTACCGCTCGGTAGAAATGGCATGTTAAGCTTTTTACATGTGGTCTTAAGGCACATTTGAAGTGCAGTTGTTGTTCATTATTTCCACACTTAATAGATGAAAAGATTTAGGAAACAAAATAAATTAAATTCAGGGCAACTCGATAGGATGTAAATAAATCATCTCCTTGAAAGCAAAAGAATGTATTAAGAAGTTTGTTTTTTAGTGCAAGTTACTCTCAGATAATAGACCCCATAAGTACCTCCTTTTGTGTATTTTTCAGGTCATTATTATATGTATTAGTTTGATTTATCAACCCCATATAGTACATATGTATGCAGAGAGTCATTAAATTGCAATAACAGCAAACATGCAGTCAGAAGCTTCACTCCACCTCCTACTGGAGCCCCCTTTTTTTCCCCTTAAACTTATCATCACCTTCATCATTTTCTACATTAGTAGTTTGTGTGCTCTCGTTTCAGCTCTGAAAGCAATAGGTAAAAGTGCTTGTGCATGCACTAATTGCACTACATTTTATAAATCAAAGTAAATTCATGCCAATGACCCAACATCCTGATCAATAAGTTATTTATTAAAGGCCATGAGCATCAATAAAAGGTGCATTAAAATATCCTGTCCACTTTGCTGCTGTATTAAAAAATAACAAATGTCATATTTTCTAGTTGTCATGCATCCAAAACATGTTACCATAAAATTTTTTCTAAAAAATCTGCATTCTCAATAAAACCGTCATCCTTTTAGGTGTCTTTGGGTCTGTAATTGAACTTGGAGTTCATGTTCTAATAGGAACATTAGTTCCTTTGCAACCCCCACATCAGCTGATCATCAACTGAACTCCCTGAGCACCAACTGCACATGCACTCCCCTCATAGTTTTGGGGATTTGAAATATAAATGGCTTTCTAAGCAGGTAAGCAGCTTCAAACAGAGCTATTAGACAGAAGTATTTGCCTTAATGGGAAACTATGATGAGAGCGTGTCATAAACAGCATGCAAACAGGTAAAATATCCCAAGATGGTGAAGCTTTTAACCTTTAACAGAATGAGTTAAGACCGAGCATAACAATGTTACCCATAAACTTCAAGAGCTACTCTAAGAATTAATTTTAGATGTATTGCTTGGATGATTTCTTGTCTTGCTGAAGTTATAGAAAAAAATCAGCTTAAGCACAAACAGAGGATTTACTCTACTGGAGTTTTTCATGGTTTTGTTGGTATTCTCTGTATCTTTGCATTTCTTGTCTCTCCTCTTTCTGTGTTTTAACAATCTACCCATATTTTCGGATGGAAGAACACATCTTCATCCAGCAGTGAGTCAAGGGGAGTGAGGCGGTGGATGGTGCGCTGTGGGTAGAGGGGGAGCGAGGGAGGTGGACTTTGGATTACCTTTGCAATTTCAAGAGAGAATGCAGCTTATAATGATCCGGGATGTTCCCGGGAAAGGTCAGCTGAAATTGCAACAAGCGTAATTAGTAGCTTATCAATAATGCATCCAAGGGTTCAGTGGGTGTGCAGTCTCAGTCTATGTGTATGTGTGTAGGTGTGTGCGTGTGTGTGTGTCTATGTGAGGGAGCATGCACGCATGGGTGGGCAGATGTGTGAGTATGTGTACCTACACACCTATGTGTACCAAGGGATGACCAGCTAGATCCTTTCTCCTGACATTCATTAATATAAAAACACCCGTATGCCTCTCAGGGGAGCTGCTATGAGCATTAGCATGCAGATCCCTACTAACAAACCATTCAGCACCCTACAATAGTGTGGACACAACTCACGTTATTACGAGCTGATGGAAAACTTCAAGAGACACATCGATCACTAAGTCAATTACTATTGATCACAGTGTCAAAATGAGGGGCCATAAGGGGGGAAAGAATATGAGATAAGGGTATATTTTGCATGAAACATGCAGAAAATATTGGAGTATTATGCAGAATTGGTATTATCAGCTCTCATGCAATCACCGGCTAATTATCTAGTAGTGGAATACATTCCCTCAAGCATCGTCTGGGCTCAGGCACAGTCTGTATCATTGGCTACTGTTGAATGTCAAGTCTTCTTTTATAGGAACTACATTATGCTTCTTCTTACTCATGCAACTTCCAACGGATATGCAGTGGTGGACAAAGTACACAACTTCATTACTTGAATCAAAGTATAGATACCCCTGGTCAAATATTATTCCAATACAAGTGAAGTTTGCTCTGTCAAATAATGACTTAAGTTTAAACACTAGGGTATTTGCTTTTAAAAGATGTCGAGTATTCAAATTACTAAAAAAAAAATCTCAAAATATAGTATTTTCACAATGCATTTTAAACGAGTGCAGTCAAGAATACATTTGCGCACATTCTGCTACATTTTGTTTATTTTAGAAAACATTGTTTAATTATGTATAACAGAAAGTGAATTCAATTATTTGGCAACTGGGCACGCAAATCCATTAAAACAATTTGACCAACCAACTATAGATTTAAAACTGCAAAGAAGTTACTTCAGGCACATTTAATTTGTTTAAAATCCTTATCTGGAATAAATGTTTACCGACCTTGACATGCTCTCTCAGGTTGGATGGCAAATTTTTGTAGACTGTGATGAAGTTTGTGCGTGGTAAACAAAGCAAAAATTTAAAATGATATGTGTATTCTTCATTTTAAAATCCTCAGACATGGACCTAAGAAATGGCCATGGGTGCTCAGGTGGAGAATTGAACATCCTTATCTGCCGTAGCCATTATTACAACCGTTAAATTAACTATCTGATCTGAGTGACGTTTGCTCTACGTTCAACCATGGAGATGCTTGAGGTACGGGAATGGCAGCACCACTTGGACAAATCACATGAACACAGTTAATTGTCTTTCAAGTTTTAGAAAAGTAAATATCATCAACTGACTTCAGAGCAAAAGCAACGCCTTCATAGAAACTTCATAGAAATGTGGTGGAGTCAAAACCTACAATACTGGTATTTCAAATGTAGGGGAGAAAAAGTAATTAGTTTCCTAAAAAAATAATCAAATTAAATACAGATAGTAAAGATGGGGACTTACACTAGAGACTTGGAGTCAAGTCGCACTTAAGTTGCACACAGTGACTCGAGACTTGACTTGAGACTTGATCTCAAAAGACTTTAGACCGGAATCAAAATCGAGGGTTTGGACTCGAGAACAATTTTTTCGTTTTAGCAGTAACAAAGTTTAATGAGCTAAATCTCAGTTCCTTGCTCATGCGTCATGACCCATGTGCGATCTCCACTACTCTCTGTAATACAGTACATGCTTTGAATTCCATAGATATGGCTATGCTGTGTTCTAAGCAGGCAAACCGGCATGCAGCAAATGAACGCTCATTACCAACGTTAGAGACTTGAGGACAAAAACTTGAGACTTTACTTGGTCTGAGCTCAAAGACGTAAAACCATTTTTTACAGATACTCCAAAAATCAACTTAAGTACATTTTTTCTACTTTGTTACTGTCCAACCCTGCAGATATGTGCTACTTCGCCCATCTACTGCTGAAAAGGAGAACTAGTATGACCTTTTACTGTGCAAATTCTATACGGGACTTATTGTTCTTCAATTTTAAGATTTATCAAGTTTTTTTTGAGAAAATCCCCAAGATGACACAAGTCTAGGCTATACTAAACCCATCTTCACTGATTTCGTTTCATACGATTGCATCAGAGGCGTGATCAAAAACGATGCTCCTGTTTGACTCCTGTCTCGATCAACACTATTTCCATTTTCTTCCGTCATGTTGCACATCCACAAAAGGGCTGATAAAGTAGCCACCAACTTTCGCTGAGCCACATCTTTGAACGATTTCAGTCAGCGCATGTAACTGAAATATTAAGCTAGAAAGGGGGAACTTGAGCATCTTAAATAAAACATTAGGAGTGTTCTTAGTCAGACTCTGGTTCCCTGATAAGGAGATCAAGATTGAGGTAGATATTACCTTGCCTGCAAATCCTATTCCTTGCCTCCTTTTGCTCCTTCAGTAGGCGAAGTATGGAAGCTCTTATGATCAAATTTGTGTTTAAAGGAAGACCCAAGGTGCTTGTTAGCCAAGGGGGAGCAGGGTGGGTGGGGGGTTGAGTGGACCTCGGGGAAGGTGTTTGCGTGTTTGTGTGTGTTTGCAGAATTGTTCGTGTGTGTGATGTAATGACCCCAGGTTCTTTGGCCCCTGCATGTTGATAAGTTGCTGCAGAACACATGAACAGGGGAAACGGGAAGCAAGCGCGATGAATGTGATTGGATTGCCGGCCGAGTGCAGCCTCTCCCATCTGTCTCAGAGTCTGCCATCCCATCTCACAGGCGGCAGGAGGTAATTGGGTTCATTGTTCTCGCCACAGGATCCCCCGGATTGAAAGCTTCATTATCTGGATAACCATGAATGTAAATGAACCACACGTATGCAGTGGGGTAATGGGAAAAAATAGATCATTGCTTGCCACAACCACAACACACAGCACATCCCCAAACACGTACAGTGCTCATACATTTTTTTGTGCAGTCACATGCAAAAATGCCTACACGTGCAAACGTGTGTATGGCAATTCGTCCTCACTCTCTCTAGTTCATTGCAGTTGCACACACACATTAGTTTTGTTGTTGCTTTGGTATTTTCGACCTAAGACCCTATTTTGGGGGGTGTTTCACTTGGATCTGGAACATACAGACAATAATTTCACTGATTGTCCCAGTTTAAAGCTTTCTGCAATTTTCTTGTATGCTCTTGCTGCACTACAATGAACCGACATTGGCCAATCATAAATGCATTGAAAAACAAAAATAAATGTATTTTTCAGAGATGGGAAAGCTCATGGTGCATTCTTAGTCTCTCAGTATGCTGTCTTGTGAACTGTATTGCTTGCCATGGCTTGGACATAAGCAATGTCACAGTGAGTACACAAAGGGATGGCGGTGGCTACAGTGGGGTCGGAGGCTGTCACCCTGGCATGAGCTGGCACAAAGCGTCAGTGCAGACACACAAGTGGAGGCTGCTTTTCCACAATTTAACTCCCAGGTTGATAGAGTTCCTTTAACTATTTGGAATTACAGAGTTTTTATACATGATCTCCCCATTTTCAGAGGCTCAAAAATGATTGGACAAACTAACTACTGTAAAATGAAGCATAGTCATCGGCAGCGAGAAGCGGAAGCCCCTGCTTCTCCACATCTTCTTTGCACTGTGATAATAGCAATGTCCAAGCCATGGCATGCGATACAGTTCACAGGACAGCATGTTGAGAGACTAGGAATATGCCATAACTCTGCGAGTACAGTAATGACTGTTGATGTATTGGGCCTCTGTGGGCTGGTAGCCATGATTTAAATGTTCATGGCTGCAGTGACCAGAATTCTATGTGACAATGTTCTGATGAGCTGCTAACCACACTCAACACACACCTAACCACTGCATGAGTGACCAGCAGACACCCATATACTTGTACACACTGGAAGCTTTTCCCATGAATGGCAAGAGAAGGCCTGAAGAACAGCAGTAAATCTTATGTGCTTTTGATTATTCATACAAAACCAACGTATGACTGAAAACCAAGCACATCTCTCTGTATTTAGTCATTGTTTGTGGGTGAATGTTTGGCAAAGCCTTTGGACAGTTGTGTCAGAAGTTGGTCAGAGGGATCCTAAGACCCTAGTGGCAGGCTTCACTCACCCTTGCCCATGAGAATCCATTGGGCGCACCTGTGATGTTCTTCCTCAGCTGAAGGCAATCACCCAGGCTTAGAAGAGGTTATATAAGGAGGCTGATATTTCCCTGTTCAGCTGGTGCATGCCTTCAGAGACGCAACACCCTCAGTTGACTGTCTGTGTTTCTGTTTGATGGTGTTTTTAGTTGAGTGTGTGTTGGAAGTGCTTTTCTTTATTTTAAACTGTGTGAAGGGATTTCTCTCTTAGCCAGTCTTCATTCCATAGCCTATTAAATTGTAATCCCCCTTCCCAGTCATGACCAACTTTGACTTCTTTTATTTTACGTCACATTCTTTGCTCTTTGCTGGTCTGGTGTTCTGATAGAATTAGTGGGTGGCTATAGGGAGTCATGTGCAGCTTTTTTCTGTTAGTTTCCAACCAGCAACACCCCCCCCCCCTCCCATCTTCAGGTAGTTGCGTTCAGGGAAAGGTGACACAAAGTTGATGACAGTATGTTGCCAGCTCCGTCGTTCACTGGTCTAGCATCCTTGCAGAGAAGGATTAAAGCATCTTCCTTCTGAAAATAAACAGGAGCTAACAGTGTAGCGCTACAACTCCCAGATCCTCTGGCAAATCCATCAATTAGCCGTGGATGTGATCTGCATTCGAGATTACTGCAATTTAAGCATGTCAGGAAAACAGCCTAATCTGGTCTCTGATGTGCACTCCAGTTTGCACAAATTTGCTCTCCAGGAGGGATCAGGATCTAGTAGAACATGGGATGGCAACATTCAGAGAAAATTAAACAAATATTCTGACATGAAAGGTAAATGAACTTTGTTTCCACACAGCAGAGAACAAGGCTAAATAAGACAAGATTACAGATAAGCTCATGAGGGGCCAGTTTCACAACGCTATTTTAGACTAGTCTATAGTGTTACATCAGTCTAAATTTTCTTAGACTAGTCTATTGCAAGTTCAAACATTTCACAAAAATAAAGACTAACAGTAAGCCAAACACCAAACCCCCAGGCTAACTCAGGCTTAAGACCAATGTAACGTTAACTTGTAACTACTGTTAAGCTAGCTTGCTACTGACTCAATATTAGCATACCAAAAATCAATGTAACAAAGTGAAACTTTTTTTTCTTTTGACTAATGTCAACAAAACACTCACAACAGCCATTATCTGCCCAATGTTACCTGTGTTTTCCTCTGGGGTGTCGCTGGCCTCTTTCTCCCCCTCTTGTTGAGGATGGCTGCTGTTGACTCCAGCGCTGGTCGGTGTGGTGCGGCTGCAGCGCTGCTGACCCCATTTATTCCGCTCTCCCGTCCGCTGCCTACCCCATACAACAGAGGCGGCTGTGATTGTGTCTTAAGCTTTTCCTGTGGTATTTTTCTTTCTTGACTGTTGGATTAACACTGTTCATTGTCACTGCGATTTTTTCCGTATCAGATTTTCTTTTTTTCTTTCTTTTTTTTTTTTGATATTATTACACTCTTCACTAAGCTTCCCAGGTAAAATGTCCTTGTAAATGCTGAATTCTTCCGAAAGACACAAATTTTCAGCTGGGCTGAACTGAGCTGATGCAGTCACTTGGTCAACCATTTTTGTTTTGTTTTGATTTGAAGAAGGTCTTAATTTAACAATAACAGTCAAGGACTAAACTGCTTCGTAAAACAGATGAATTTTGATATCCATCTGAAGTCTGACTGTTTGTTATATGCCATAGTCAAAGTCTGTCTTTGTGAAACTGGCCCCTGATGTGTTGTGGATCATGGTACAGATTGGGCATGAGGAGGAAAGTAGAAAAATGTGGTGCCAAGTGCCGTCCTTACTGATTGTGTCACGCTGTGCCTTTGCGTCTGTTGTAGGGCCCTGTCAGATTGTGTTTACTTTCCTGAAGGACGTTTCACCTCTGGAAGCCTGGGAATGAATGGAGAACTCATTTCTCCAACAGAGACTAGTCAATCACTCCACATTTATTCTCCTCCCTTGCAGTGACCTCTCCCCGACCAGGCGAACAATGGCACCCTCGTAAACTGCAGATGAGATTGACTCGAGCGAAGCCTTATGTACCGGACACGTCAATACTGCTACAAAAGCTCAGGGAAATCAAAGAAAAACACAACATTAGACCGGGGCCGGGAGCTTTTTTTCCCCCCCTGTGTTCATACAATATAATAAAGTTTAAACTATATTCTGCAGTGTGTCACACAGGCACAGTATATTTCTATTAAATGCTTGTATCTTTCTGTGACGCATGCATCTGGCTGTGCATCAGCACTTGAAACAGAGCAGATGAGGACCGCTTGATTTGAAGCGGTTTCGAAGCTTAGCATGGCTGCTTAGTTAATGTCATGACTTGGGTCTGGCAGATGGCAGAAACAGTTAGGAATCTCATTAGATCAACCAAGCGTCTATGCTTGTTGCCACATCTTTCATTAAAGTTCCATTGCCAGAATACTGCTATCACACAATATTGGTCAAAGTCAAGAGAGGGTAGAGCAAAGTGTTGAAACGTTGCATCTGTGTAAAGCCAAGAGATTAAAACAACGCATTTGTCTAATCAGGAGAGATACCAAATAGCGTGCATGTGTACGGTTAAAGAAATGTGTGTATGTGTTAACTGGAGCCTTTATATCTATGGGTTTTCATTTATCTGTGCATGCTGGGGATTGTGTGGGTGTGATGAGTGATGCATCCTTGCTGAGCATAGCAAACAGGATTGTAATGGTCACAGAGCACATTTTGTACCATTTGCCTTGTAATTAACTGGAATTTGTTCAGCACAAACGCACTGCAAGCGTGGGAAACTTAAAAAAAAAAAATCTTCTGGTGCAAATTATTGACAGTTGGCGAGGGGATGCTGCTTTTTTTCTGGGGAACGATTCAAACTGCCTCCATGTTAACACTTATTTTATTTGTATTATCTTTAATGACACAGAGGCTAAATGGACCATAGAGGGAGCTGATTAGCAGCACCCTGCAGCTAAGCAGCCCTCAAGTCAATATGGATGTTTTATGGGTTTTTAAAGGACATTTAAAATGAATTTTCATATATGGTTTAAGGCATCAGGCTAATCACAGCGAGCAGTCTTCTCATGAATGATGCCATGCACTTCGATTTGCTGGCTGGCAGCAGTCATTACAAAGAAAGAGGGCATCACTGTAGAAAGGATGATCACAGACAAAGCAATAGACACAGCAGGCTGAAACAACTCTCTTTAAAGGCACATTTCCACTGCCAAGTGAAGGCACCATTATCTTTAATGTGGATTGATGCTTTCTGAAAGAGAGAGAAGGGAGAGTTCTTGACATCCAATTCATGGCCTATTTTTTTCCTTCTCTTTTTTCTTCAGTAATACTGACTTGTAATCAGTTGCTGAGCTGAATCCCACAAATTCTACCAAGATTCTCTTTACATTAGCACCAGAGAGAAACGCTTAGTAATGTCATATCAAATGTCATGGTTCTGTTACCTTTTGTATTAATATATACGGTGTATAGATAGATTTCAGTAAAATTATAGGGTTTTACTGAATACATACTGATTGTGCAACAGAAATTTGAAAAAGTTATGATTAAGTTTAAACCTGGGGTAGGCAACGTCTGAAAATCAAGCTAGCTGCAACAGGAGACTCCTAAGGAAGCAACTCCACTGGCCCCTCCCCTTCCTGTTTTTGCTCTGTAGCTCCACTCCACCCTTCACCTGGCTCGCTAATTCTCTCTTTAAGGCGATTGTCTTTACGTCGGTCTTCTTTCTCTTGGGGGGGTTGCAACTTGTCTCCTCGTTTGTCTGCCATTATATCGGGCTTGGTTTAGCTGAGGGGATGTGAACATGCAATTACATTTGTAGAGCAATCAATAGGAATGCGCACATTTTCTTACGCCTAAATACAGAGCCAAGGAGAGGTGCGAAAGTCTAGTGTTCTTTCTGACCTTCCCAATTATGAACAATATGCTAAAAGGTTATTATGGAATTTTTGCCCAGTGACACCAAAAATGAGCTGCCTACTCTATCTTTAATCACTGTTATCAATTCATACAATACTCAGAAACTAATTTATAGTAAAAAGTGTCAAATATAAGAAAAAATATCCCATTAAAAATACACTTTTTTAAGTAAGCGACAGTTGAAAAATAACATGGAACAGATATGGATCATCCCTTAGCTATCCATATAGTATATTACTGTTTATGTCTTCACATGATTAACATGTGATAAAAGAGACTAAGAATGCTCAGAAACTTCTCACACATCACAGGGCAGCGCCATCAAACGCAAACGAGAAGTTTGATCTTTCAAAGGCGCCAAGCAGAACACACTCTGGATGCCTTCGCCTGGCAGACTTAGATTGCATTTAGTTGTTGTGAGCATTACAGATCAACACCTTAGGAAAGCAATCGGCAGAACTATTATGCACAGTAATTTTTTTTTTCTCTGTTACCTCTGGTGATGGGAGAGTATGGGGGCCCATGCCCACAGCTCTTCTGGTAGATGGTGCTTTGCTGGGATCTGTGGAACAGAAAACCAAGCTATTTACAGGGAACACAGCAGCCTCAGAAGTAGCTCCTAGCCTCAGGGTTCAAAGTACTTGAAAATAAGCTCCTGGTCTCTTTGATGTGTGTGTGTGCACCAAATCTAAAGGCATTTCAAGTGGTGCTGCCTTTGAGCCAAGGACGAGTCTAAATTGTCTCTTGCAGTTGAAGACGGGTGAGGTGGGGATGAGGGTTAAGTAAAAATCAAGAAATATAATATTTTTTCTGATGGTTGCATTACCATAATGTACACTTCACACACTTGCTGACAGGAGCAATCCCAGTGGGTTTTTTTTAAAGATGGCTATCAAGGGTACATGGAGCACCAGAAGTTTATTGTTCATACACTGATCAGTGAAGACAACAGTCTTGGGAGGCTCCTCTGATGAGAAGATGAGTTTTTGTATAGGAGAGACACAAGATCTCTGTGCAACACTCTGCCCTGTTTAACAGCTCTAATATGATGGAAGAAAACCGTTCTGAAGCAAATTAAGTGAGCGGTTTATAACATCTGCCTCTTTACAGCTATTTCATTTTGCATCGCTGCTGCATTAAAGGCTCCGTTCTGCAAGGCAATTTGCTGTTGTTGCTGCTGCTCAACACTTATTTGTCACAGCAGATATGAAATCTAGCAGCCCAATCTGTGATTGCATGTCTCAGGGATGGAAAATTACCGGCCAAAGCAGCATAACTCAACTACAGAGCAGAGGAAAGATAGAAAAATACATGCAAGAGATAAAATTGTCATACATGGAGGGATAACATGTTGAATGTCAATGCACAGCTTAAGTTATACATCTAAAAACATGATGAAAGGAGAAGGAAAGTAAGACGGGATGGTGGGATGGAGGACTTACTTGCATGATAACTGATCGGATGTCAAGCAGCTCTAGATGGCCACTCTGCATGGTTCCGGGATAAGCTATGCTTGGTAAAGAAGGGAAAACGTGATGGTGGACTGTAAAAAAAGCTTTCCACAATTTCATTCTAACCTGTAGACGTGGCAGGACTCACTGCAGAGAGTCCCAGGAGGTCTGAATGGCCCACAACATCTGAAAAGACCTCAATTTTGAAATAGGATGGTTACTAAACTGCTGTAACCACAGCTTTTCAGGTTTCCTTGTGCCTCAAAGAAGGGAGATGAAAAATAACATTCAATCTCTGGACCTTGAAAGCTTTCTTTCTTTTTCTCCGACGGGAAAGGAAAAAGAGAAATTTTCAGACTTTCACGCTGCAACACCGATTTGGATTTTTTTGTGTGCTTTGTGTCCAGTGAGTCACCTTCCTCCATTTTCTCTCAGACATATTTTGGAAGCAAAGGTGGCTTCTTATTTTTCTTTTTTTTTTTGGTAAAACCATGTGTTGGTTGAAAGGCATGTTTGAAGATAAGTTTAGAGGAACAGTATTTTATATTTCGACAAGACTGAAAGAGCCCTCGGGCTCCAAAGCAAAGGTGGTATAGACTTTGATAGATTTACACGGGTAGGTCAGAGGTCATACATAACGTCTGAGGCATTTTTCTCTCATCTTTAAATGGGAACCTGCAACTGATTGCGTGGCGATATTTCGATTTCTGTTTTTTGCCCCTGGGTTTTTGGAACCACCAAACTATTCATTATTCTCGGAGTGGGCTGTGGCTTGCATTGCGGTTGTGGTCATCTTATTGTACAAAGTAGTCCATAGAAATGTCTTTAACCACTTACCATAATCCGCCTCTTGATCTATATTCTTAGTAGATTCATTCTAAATTTTATTTTACTGAATTTATGGCAAAATGTAGCTGAATACACAGCTCTGGTTTGGTGCAGCACAGCAAGCCGCTTAACTTTGCTCTGCTCAATGATGCTCTGTTGTGTAGCTTGTGTGTATGTGTTTGTATATTTACTCTGTACAGCTGTGTGTGTTGTGCTTTGATTCAACCGCCTGACATATTGATCATACACTTATGTCTCCTTTCAAATCATAGTTGTGAATCTATCATGTTAAATGGGTTGTCCAGTTGTTTACTATTGTGCTTCCATAAAACTGGGAGAGACAGATGAAAAATAAAATACCAGAAGCAGAAAAGGGCAAGAAATGTTTGTTTCTTTCTTTCCGTCCTTAGTAGAGATTTAGTCCAAAACAAGCCAGATCCCTACTACACTTATACTATATACTTGATACAGTGCAAGACAGTCATCTACCACACAACACATGACTGTGTAACAGAAGAGGAAAAAATAGCTGTAAAAGCAATATATTTATTTGCTTCATTGTAGTGTCAGTTTGAATTAACTGAAGTGAAGAAAAGGGATAAAGTGCATAAAGTCTAAGCTGTGTGCCTCGAAAGAACAGCCCCACTCCAACCCACACACACACACAATTAAAAATTGTCGAGTTGTGCCATCTTTACCATGTAAAATGGCTATAAACTGGAAAAAGGCCCAACTGTCGGAAAGCAAAGAAAATTCGGAAGTTTGTCATGAAGCAGTGACTCCAGTAAATATTGATATTTGGCGCCAAGGCGTCAATAACGAATCATAGGAGGAGTTAATTGCAATATATTCTAGTGTTAATATTTTGTCTCACCTCTGTGCCATGTTGTCACATGAACATGATGTCAGTGTTGTTCAATGGAAACTATGGACATTAAAAAATTCTTAGGTCACATATTTATGATTGTTAAACTATAACCCCTCTGATCCTTTATTTGTTGCATTGGATTAGTAATTATTAGTTTACTCTAAACAAAACTACACTAAAACTATATAAAGAAACATCAAATGTTTCCTCTCACAGTACTTTAAAAGATGGAGAACTGGATAAAACAATGTGTTCCTAGGAATTTGCAGCAGACCCCTACATGTCATTAATTTTAACACTGAAGCGTCACTTTATTCTTTAATTCTTCAGAAGTTCAAAGTAGTGTTGCTGAGGGTCTGCTCTGTTGAGGAGACTGGATGTGATGCTCTAATGGCCTCTGGGGGCTGGGCCTCTATCACCAGCTGCCATGGAGACAGTACTTATACTCTCCCTCTAGTTTCACTATTATCTCTACATCTTTGAAGTGTATAGGAAGTTGTGGCTATAATTCTGGGCCGGATTTCTTCTCTAAGCTTCCTGTGTTCAATAGAAGCACCTGCATTAATCCCAGGTAACCCCTCTGATCAAGGATTTAATTTAGACTTGAAAAGGGTGTACACACAATGGTCCTACAGGCCAGATTGTTGTGCTGACAACACAGGTGATGGATGGGTTTTGCCTTAGGCAGAAGGAAAGGCAGGGATCTCTCACTTTGCTCCCTTTTTCTGAGTGCTACAAAACAAGATGTGGCAGGGTGTTGAAGGAAATCTGTCTGTTTCTGTTATTTTGTCTGTTTCCTCTTAAGGTTCATTTGCTTTGTGTGATTCTGTTGTGAGGAGATTCCCATTTCTGATTTTCTTTCCTTAAAATACCAAAGCAAAACAAAACAACTGTTTAAAGTTTGCACTAGACTGGATCTAATGGGGATGAAAACTGGGATATGCTAATGCCATTTCTATATTCATAATGATTATAAAAGGGATAATCTGATAACAAGAGGAATAATGATGATGATAATAAGCCATTTATCCGAAGGAAAGACTCAATACACCAGGATGTAGTCTGACTCAGTCGTGGTTTTATTGTAAACTGTGAGCAATGACATCATCACATGACAACAAATATTTAAAAGTTAACCAAAACCGAAGAAAAATGAACACTTGAACACACACCAAGAACAATCCAAAATGACAGAAAAGTGTTAAAACACTGATGTGCGCTTTGATAACTTAGGGCCGGATCTACTAAAGGTTTGCATGTATAAAAATGAGTGCAAACTCATTGCACACGCAAAAAAATGTACAA
>JAQLOL010000020.1:22161656-22172764 GCA_029783665.1 Naso thynnoides
ACTCCTTCCCTCCATGCATTTTTCAGCACACACTCATTTTTTTATACTATTTAGCTTCTCTCTTCCCTCCAAACTTCCATGTGGTGCGTGCTGACATGGCATTTCTCAGACTTGCAGACAAAGCCCTCTGGTGCTCAGTGTACTAGAGTTAGAGCATGTCCGTGTTTGTGTGCCAAGCCCGAGTGTGAGTGCACCATGTATACATACATGAGAATGTTTGGGCCATTTTGCTCACTAACTCTTTCTTTTTCCTACTCCACGTTCTCCTCACAAACTCAAATCACTCCGTATGTGATCCCACAGCCCCATAGGCAGGAAAGAAATAGAGAGCTCTTACGGAAAGTCCATTTAGTCAGTAGGCAGCACCCAAACTACAAAATAGTTGAGACTCCCTGCATAGAAAGGATCATCTTAAATTATTCGGAGCTGGAATTCAAATTTCATTTTGTTTTGGCCCTAAGCAACGGGCAAAAACTGCCTGAGTGAGATCAGTAAAGGTCAGGGGGAATTAAAATGCTTACTGTAAGCTTTGTCAGTGAGAGAGAGAGTGAGCTAGGTGGAGATAGAGAGCCAGAGGAAAAGGCCATCTGCCTGATAGTTTAGACTAAGTTGGGGAGAGGAATAAGTCAGTCTTTTTTGCAAGCTAACACTATTACTGTAGGTATTGGCTTGACAGTTTAAAAATTCTCCAGCTTCTCATATTCATCACATTCCAAGACATAGATTGCATTTAAACATTCTGCATGCAGAATCGAGCCTCACGGTTCAAGAGTTTCATCAGCAGACAGAGTGAGCTATTCGATACATTTCTATGCATGTCGGAACACTCGATGATTTGCTCTGACAATAAACAAATCCAATAAATCGGATGCATGAAGTAAAACAGTAATGCGAAAATGTAACTGACATCCAATAAGATATTCCACCATCCCCTCTTGATGATTTGTTCAATGTATATAGATACTTATTTCATTTGATATCAAGCAAAATCTCCTCAAAATGAAAACAAATGAGCTGTCAGGACGATCGGGGCAGAGGAGAGAGAGACAAAGAGAGACAGAGGAGGCCATTTCTCTAGTCAGTGTGTGTGTGTGTGTGTGTGTGTGTGTGTGTGTGTGAGAGAGGGAAAAAGAGAGAGAGACGACATCATGGGTGGGCGTTTTTGCAGCAACGCACACAGACAGCATGCACATCTCTATCTTTTCCGACATTCACCTGTGTGTGCACACATTTTTATAATCGTTTTTTTAATCTGTATTATGTTGTGTCTGGCTTTTCATGCGTAATGAGGCAGAAGAGCTATATCAAGCTTTGTTTACTGTTTACATTAAGGCTTTAATTAAATGTTTTTTTTTTAAATGATCATACAATCACCCCAGAAATGAATGAGATGCTTTCATGTTTTAGCATTTATTTACCAAAATGTTCTATTGAAAAGAAAAGAAAATAATGACAAATGTAGGTTTATGTAGGAGAGTAAGAACGTAATGGAAACGTCCCCATTTTTAACAACTTTTGTGGCCATTCACACTGAATTCTTTGTTAATGTGGTGCACTTGAATGCACCCTGTCCTTGTCGTTGCTATTATCTTTGCCATACAAAGCAACGCATATTAAAGAGTTTGCAAGGTGCTCTGAACGCAACAGGGAGTCTTTATGTGTGTGAAACTACAGGACAGGAACAGCATGCCTGCTTGTAACACCAAACAATGAAGAGATTCTAATCATTGTTTTTTATTGCATTAGTTTTTTGATACAATATTAACCAACAGTTTGGTGAACAACTTCCTAAATTTACTCGCCAAGTTAAAAAATCTTCTGGGATTTGGCACGTGGGCTAAATTTGGTCCCTCATAGACATTTATGAAAACAGATAATTTAAATGAAGATCAATTGCTTTAGCTCAAACCCATTCTTAATTAAAACCGTGTACTTACTCTGTGGCTTGAGCAGCTCTTTCAGGAGGTAGTAGTCAGACAGGCAAAGAAGATTACTGCTGACTCCTCACTTATTCTATACTCTAAATATGAGCCGCTTCCATTCCGGTTGACTAGAGGGTCCCAATTAAATGTAAGAGAGGTATCTAAACAGATACAGTGCTTATCTGAGTCTAAAAATAACATAACATGGTAAATAAACAAGTCATAACAAGCATGCAGGATCGTTTAGAGTTGTAAGTTTCTTTGATTACTTTAGGTGGAGGCAGGCTAGCACTTCCCATTGACAACCAGTGTTTGAGCTAAGCTAATTAGCGGTGGGTGAGCGCTGCCCGTCTCTTTTATTTTTCCATCTCTTCCTTGCTACTACACTAGACCTACGCAAAAGAAGTGCTCCAGTTGGCATTTGATCAATCAAGTTGCACTGGTAAGATTTGCTTTACATTGTTAAGGACTTAAAAACAGTTGTGAAATGCAAAATAATAAATTTTAAACATGCGATAAAAATGTGATTAATCCCACCACGATATTGAAATTCCATGTTTAATTGCGATTTTTTGAAAATTTAGAGCCCTACATTTTTCCCCAAAGTGATTCATTCACAAAGTGCAAGGTCCTTCAAAAAATATCAATAGGTTATACAATATAACCTAACAATTCAAGTTAATTTTACCAAAAAAAGTATCCATGACATGTGTTTCAAGTGCTTATCTTAGTTTGGTCAATGAACATGTGCAGCTCAGACAACAATGAACAGTTCCACAAGCTATGTGGGATGATTCAAGAAAGCCAATACCATCAGCCAGCTGATGGTTAACCTCAGTATCGGCTTCTGCCACACAAAATCAAAATGCATTCATCAAAGCAGGAAAGAGAAAATTTAAAAGGAAGATGAAGGCATGAAGTAAATTGATAAATTTTCAATTTCTCTGCAGCAGATTATTTATGCAAAAGTGCTGCGAAACAACCACCTGCTGCTAACGCATGTGATGTTGCTTCAACCAGCAGAATTAGCACTAATGATGGTGGTAGCACGTCTTTCCCTTGTGATAATGGTGGTGCTGACATAACTGTAACAGTCTCTTCACACATTCATAATAATAGTCAGCTTCTGAAAAAAATTTCCACTTTTTTCAACAGCAAGCAGGTCAAATCAGGTTTCAGTGCTTGGAAACTGAAAAGTTAAGCAATGTGTTCGTTTGCTTTCAGTGTATCATGCATGCTTCTTTTCTTGCAGATGTACTGTAGAAGAGATGCTGAAGAAACCTTTGCAGCAGGTTATAGCTCAGCAGTGCAAGACTTTTAAAGATGAGATTAAGTAGATCTGATCATTCAGACAAGTAGGAATAAAAAGGTGAGAACAGTGGTTGAGGAAGCCCCGTGTGTGTGTTTGCCTCAGGCTTCAAAAACACTACGGCTGTCCCAGATTATGAAATTCCATCAGTGGAATCACATCTTTCAAAAAAAAAAAAAAAAAAAGTACAAATTGACCTTCTAGCCTAATTAAAGTGCAGCATCACCAATAGCGAGCAGTTAAGACAGCTTGGCTGTCAGCGTGACTGACAGGGTTAGACTCTCCCCTGAAGTCACATCAGCTCTACAGAGGCCGTGCATACAGAAAGCACACAAGAGCACAAAGAGCAGAGAAGCTTTATGTTCAGTTTCTTGCCTCAATTCAATCAAGAATTGGCTCAAAATAATATTACTGAAGTGGTAAAATATAAAACTGCTTCAATGACAGGGTTCAGGGCTCATGTTTTTATATATGCATTTGTAACTTTACCTGATACAGCAACTCCATCACATAACTGTTAACTCTGCAGTTTTTTATTTATCTATCTTGTGTGTGTAAAGAGAGGCTCTGTGCTGAATTGGAGTATATGCAAAGGAAGCTGCTGGCTGATGTCATATGCATAGAGCGAATCTGAATCCCCTTTCACCGAGGTCTCTGTAGGTCTCGACAGGTGAGTTGCTGAGCGCTGTACCCTATATTCCCCTACAGCTCTCACGCTTCGGGCCGAGGGGAAAGCTGACATGCAGGCTATCCTGTAAGCCTCTTTTGTCCATGTGCAGCAAAGTCATCTGCCAGCTCAGTTGCCCTAGCAGACAAAGCTTCAGAGAGATAGCCCATATTCTGGTACATCCTCATTCTTTCTTGAGCTGGAGCTGGACAGAGCTCCTTGCTCTCTGTCTCTTAACCCTGCTCTCCTTCGCTGCTCACTCCTCTGTATGCTCTTACAGCAGCCTTTTCACATTTTCCTAGTATTTTGGATTTCTTTTTACTTTTGTCGTTATATGCGCTAGGGCCCAACAAATATGGGATTTTTGGGGCCATTACTGATATTAGGAAGTAAAGTAAATTCCGATATCCTGATGTATCGGCTGATATTATATAAGTAAACCTGTGTTCAAGACACCTCAGAACTCGGAAAAAAACGAACTCCAAGTTGTTAAAAGTGATTTGAACAGTTGTCCAACTTGGAATTCCAGGTCGGAAATTTGGATAACATTTCAGAGCTCCATTTTGTCCGACCCGACGTCAAAGCAACATAAAACATGGGAGCCTTCGTCGTTAACTTTAAGAATGATGTAATTATGAAATTGTCTGTTGACGTTTTAAAACATAATTTGAAGCAATACCCATTTGAATCATTTATATTCCACTCTAATTATAGCAATATGTGAAATTCAACACTGTTCTGCTGATTAAATTAGCTAGTCTGTTCAGTAACAAGCCAGAGATGATGCAGAAGTTGAATCGCTGCCTCTCATGTTACAGTGTATACAGACATTGACAACAATGGAATGCAATGATGTCAGAAGTCGGAATCTCCAAGTTGAAACTTCTGAGTTCCTAGTCGTCCTAAATGCAGCATAATACTGGCTGAATATGGTAATCAAATAATTGTGACAGAGATGTATTGGAGGCAGGATGATTTAAACACACTTTTCCACACATCAGTGCACCGAACAGTAAACACTACACTTACTCTTTGCCCAGCCTCTGCTGGGCAAACCCTGTAATTACACCATTTTCAATCACTAGCCCAACCTTTTTTTCTGCCTTAAAAAAACAATTTTAATATCAGCACATATCAGAAAATATATTTGCCAATACAGACATATCTGCTATTGGCAAATATTGGCCGATATTAGCGTCAAAATCGGTCGGGCCCGGGGATCCATACCAGTGTATTTTGTTTTACCATCTTTGGCAATTCACCATATATGAAAATTTTCACAGTTCACACTTCTCCCAACTTAGGAAAAACATTCACCAGATGCACAGAAGAGGCAGTTATCAAAAATGAACAAAAACTCTGACACTTTCAGGAAAACAATTGTAGTATTACTTTGCCCACAATACGATACTACAGTTGTTTCTAAGAGTGTCTGAGATTTTTTTTTTTAATTTTTAATTTACCATTAATACAACAAGCATTATCTTACACTTTATTTTATGTGTGATCATTGTCACCATTACTATTGCTTGTTTTTCTTTGCACCTTTCTATAGACAGAGGTTTGGTGTCGGCGTTGGTTTATATTTCATAATATTGTGCTTGTGAAGTGAGGAGGTGACAGGATATTTGTACTGTATTCTCTATTTAACACAATAAGATCAGTAGGGCATGATATCACATGGGGCCCAGTTGGGCGCAGGGTATAATGAAGTTTGTTGTCTCTTGCTGTAGTCAATTTTGTCCTTCCGTGTGAGAGAAAAAAAGGTAATTACTTGAGAGCAACAGTGATGGCTAATGAGTTACCATGAAGGTAACTCATTAGCCATCCAAGATAATCACAAGGTAATATTAGGAGAAGAAAGAAGAAGAGAGATGGAGATAGTAAGGCAGAGGGAGAGGGACAAAATTAGAAACCAGGCAAAAAGGAAAAAAATAATAGAGTTTGGATGAACCATGCTGTAAGGAAGAGGAAGGAAAGAGAGAGAAACTGTGCATGCAGAGGGGAGGTGGGGGTTGGTTGAGGGGGTGTGTCCAACATTACCCTCATGAATCAGTGTCAGTGGAGCGATGAGAAAATAATTAAGAAACAGGCTAGCGCTGTGTTAAATACTGCCAAAGGTAAAAGGCCCATTCTACTGTATAGAAACACAATCTGGACGGGAAAGAAGAATAGCAATAAATGGGACAGAGAGAAAATGGGGGATAGGAAATCCATATCATAACGGATGCCAAAATGCCCTTCAGATAGTATTATGAAGGGAGACAATATAAATAGCCCTGCCATATTGTAAATGTTTATATACAGTAGCTACGTATACACGTTGCACAGCAGTTTCAGGATTTATGACTGCGGCCGTAATACACTGAATTCGGCACAAGGCTGTGAGTAATATCTCACATTTGTTATCATATTGAGTATAAATTTGCTGAGACGTATATGGTGGAGATAAAATATTTTAAGCAATTTCTCCTTCTATTCTCCTCTCATCTGTTCTGCTCTCTTCTGTTCTGCAGTGGGGGTTGGAAGCCGGTCTATGAGCTGACTAATACTGTACAGAAAGAGAAAAAGGAGCACACAGAACACACAGGCACGCCAGCAGTTACACCAACACACCTCAGAGGTTTTACGTGCTGCATTTAGGGAAAGGGGAACCAAGTCAGGAGACTGTAATTGTATGTTCGAGGCTTCCAGCAGGGCCAAGATGCAGCTGAAATCCCCCAGCCGGCAGCGTAGAACAGAGCAGCCATTAGATTGCACTGATGCATAAAATCTGTGGAGCTGTTTGGAAAATATCGTAGCGATGTGCACGAGGTCCTGTGTGTGCTGCATGTGCGTTTTGTGTTTTCCTATGTGCGCACAAACATAAGTGCGCGCGTAGGCGTGCGTGTGCAGATGTGTGGGTGAGTCTTTTAGGTGTCATCTATAATATCCATCATCCTCTCTGCCAGCGGCACAGAGAGAATTCATGATCATGGTCTCCAAATCCCCCCTGAGATGGAATCGACTCGGTTGGAGTGCGGGGAGGAAATGTGCACGGTTGGAATGCAGAAGCTCACTTCCCGTGAGGTTGCTGTTTGGTAACACATTATAGTTTGATCTCCAGCTCTTTGGCCTGATTAATACGCTAAAGGGCTTGTGATGCAACAGTTACGAACCACAACCTCCTACTCGCAGAGATGTTTGTTTGTGGAAAGTGTTTTCGATGCCCCTTGATACCATATACTTTAATATACAGTGCATGGCACAACATGTACTGTATGCAATGTATACATTTCTGTATGTGTGTCTGTTGATACAGCTACTTTTGTATTTGCAAGCATTCTATTCTCTGTGACGGCCTGTACGTGAGTGTATGTGCGTATGGAATTTTATGGCTACTTTGTGAGTAGTTTCCTGCATGTTTACAATGTTGATGCATATAGAGCAACCTTGTGTCAGTGTGCTTATATGTACTTACATGCATGTGAAAAGCAGTGAGGCTTAATCCATCCCAGAGGGGGGCTTAGTGAGGGATGCGCTGTTTCTGCAGCATGGCTATCAAGGCCCTGCACACAGCGCTCAGTGGCATTTTTACTGATGGCTTTTATGGGTCGCAGCCGAGCTGCCAATGAGCAGCCTTGACACCAAAATGATGAAACTATGACATGAAATCAAGCCGGTGTCACCGTAGGTGCTGCTTGAGTTAGAGGAGCAGGCCCCTGTAGCTACTGTTAAAGGGAAATGTCTCAAATGAATTATAGACTGACTATATGCAGAACATGGCTGTGGACTTTACGGGCAGCCTGAGCCAGCATGGCTATGAAATATAGCATGTTTGACATTCATATATGATGAAATGCAGGTTCAGTCTCTGTAATTTTCTATTCCATTCTTTATGCAGTCATATGTGTTTCGATAGAAGTCCGTATTGCATTGCTTTGGTGTTCAAATTGCTAAACAGGGAGCGCTGGGTTTGATGCCTGTTCAGTGGGACCTGCTATATTGTTTTCTTTGCGATGCTGTTTCCAAGCAACATCTCCAAAGTTGTGAGGGAAACAGCGCTAATAAGCTGCCTCATTAGGGCCAATTCATGGTAGGCCTTACAGTTAGTGCTGTCAACTCTGTGGGTTAGCATGCAAACTTCAAAAGACAGCTGCAAATACAGCGCGCACACACAGGAGTGCTAATTTACTTTAGGAATCGGTAAACAAACGTTTCCATCAACCCACATTTCTTCCTCGGCTTGTAGGTGTGCCGGTGGAACTTACTAACTGGGTTCCGTCTGAAGTGGCTCCAGCAGTACGAGAAAATGCGTGGCCCTCCTCTGGCTGGTGATAACGCGGCATATAAAAGGCTCATTATTCAGGAGTTAATTTGGCAGTGTTGTCTCACCCTGAAGCTGTGCCAAACCTCAGAATCCCTCCCTCGTTGATCCATGCCACTCCTACCACTGATCGCTTACTGTACACAGGATTTGAAGGTACACATATAGGCCACACATACACTCGAATCTACTGTACATGCACAGAAAAGCACACATCCATCTCATTAATGCTACACACAACCCAAGTTAGATCCCTATATGTAATAAATTGGATTAAATTCCACTAGCTAAGCACTGCGATCTCTTAGGGTTAATTAATTTCATTTCATTCTGTCTGTGTTCTTTATGCTTGAACACATGCTGACACTGTTATTGTGTGGCATCCTGCTCATTGGACAAGTATAATAGGCTTGTGAAGGAGGGAGAGGAAGCCACAACGTTTGGTATTCCGGCTACAAAGTGATTTTGATTCTTTTCTTTCTTTCTTTCTTTCCTTTGACAAGGAAGTGCGCCACAGTAACTGGCTCTAATACGGTGGATCCTTCCCCTCCTCGCAGGCTCTCTCCGGCTCTTATCTTCCCCTCCAAATGAGAAAACCTGGATGGCTTCTCAGGGCCCCTGTTTCTGCCTGGATGCTATCTCATTTGGTTTTAATATATTTATCCATTCATTATTGTTCTCTTTTATCGGCCAGCTAATATTGTTCATAATTTGTCCTTATCTCCGAGCCTGACAGTCAAATTTACACTCGGGCTCGGCAGACAGACAGAGAAATGACCCCTTCCCAACCCCTCCTTCCCTACCTCCTCTCCACCCTTCATTCCTCTCCTCCTCTCCAAACTCCAATGAAACATGACTGACAGCCCGCTGTATAAGTAGTTGTCATAGCAACCTCCCCATCCTCCTGACAAGTGCTTTTTCTCTCTTGCACACTCTCTCCCTCTGTCACAATATCTCTCTCCCGCCTTCCATTCCCACTCCCGCGCTGTTGCAACGATTGAGAAATAAACAGACAGAGAAGGGGGATTTCGAAAACAGAGAGCACCTAAAGCAGTTGGTATGCTTTCCCTCCCCTGCATCACCCCTTTCCCATCCCTTCCCCTTCCCTCTCCTCACCCCCACCACCCCTGACAATGATTTACCAACTCCTATGGTGCACCTCTTTCATCCATCCTGGCTTATCAAGGACTGCAGGACTGTATGCACATCAACTTACAGTATGTGTGTATCGTTCAGTCTTTCCTTCTCTCCCTCTCTTTCCTTCTCTGCATCTCTGCTTTCCTTCACTCTCCTTTTCTCTCTATCTCTTGTTGCTCCTAACTCCTACTCTGCCCCTTTGCTATTCAATAAGTCTCATTTCACTGTCAAAATCCTCAGCAGTCTGCAGTGTAATCATAGAGCATACAGTAATAAGTCTCCCCGACACTGCACTGTGCTGCAGAAAGTAGAGCCTGTACAGTTGCTGCATGGATATGAGGTCCTTCAAACTTCGGTTTAAATTAACATTATGTAACAAAAGCAGGTTTTTTGCAGTGATTTGGAGCACATTCATAGGAAGGGAATTACAATGGTATTTATCATGTATATGCAGTAATTGTCCGACTACAGCATGAAGAACTGAGATATGAAGTACAACTGATATAATTTGCTTCTTGCACAGTAACTCAAAGGCTTCACACGAGGCCAGTGCGCTCTTGAGAACAAAAGGGTGAAAATGGACCCAGCAATTTTCAGTATGTATAAGCAGGCAGCACGCTGCCTTTTCTGGAGTTTAATTTCCAATGCATTTATTCCAAACAAGCATCTGTTAGTAACTCAGAGTAAATTAAACATGATGGGGGGGTGAATTTCAGAACGGCAGTGGTGTGTGTCACAATGAAGTTGCGTACAGCACTCAGCCACAGTGAGCTGTAAATGCATCTCAATGTGCACAGTTTCCACAGTTAACTTTCTGGTGGTTATTAGACCCCTGAATTGTTTAGGTGATGGCATTTCACTGTGAACACTGCAGAGCGCTCTGCAGAGTGGCTCTAATTTAGGAGGGTGCTGGTGTTGACTAGGCTCTGTTTGTGTGATGTGAGGAAAAAAAAACAGCTCATAATTTCTTTTCTTATTTTGTATTCATCTAAACAGTAGCCACCTTTTACCACAAGTGAGTGGCTCTAACAGGAAGATGATTCAGCCATTTTTGACAGCTGCATAAGAGAAGGGAGTCATCTAGAACAGAATTTGCTGCTAATCATTTGAGGTTTTAAGCATATAGCTTCACAGAATGTTTCAGAGTTGCATGAGCCTGATGGTATATTTGAAAAAAAAAAAAAAAAAAATTACTTTTCAGGCCCTGTCAGGTTTTGTACCCCCTCATATTTCTGAGCTGCTCACCTCCTATAGTCAAGCACACTACCTGAGATCTTGTTGCTATCTGTTACTAAGTCAGGTCTAAAAACCAAAGATGATCATGCTTTCTCTGTTAATGCTCCCAAACTCTGAAATATGTTACCTGTTGAGATCAGGTGTGCTGAATCCATGTTCCATTTTTAAATCACTCCTTAAAGAAATAATCCTGCGAAAAATGATCCCAGGGTCTTTTTCTGAACGGGCACTCATCAAAGAAGACCTCCAGAGAATTTTTTTTCCCTCATCGACCTGTATCGGGTTTGACCGGAGCAGAGTTGCAGCCCAAAAACGGCTAACATGCATCGAAATGGGGCAGTGCGCACACGCTTACAAAACTGGCTCTTTTAACAACTAACACTGCTCAAAATAGCACCATGCACCTTCAGTAGCATGACTAGGGTCTCTAAACATAAAACCAAGCATCAACAATTTATTTAGCATACCGGGAGGTTATTAAAAACTCCGAAGACTTACCTACGGTCGCCCTCGCTCCTCTCGTATGAAAGT
>JAQLOL010000020.1:22217162-22248374 GCA_029783665.1 Naso thynnoides
GAAAATGAGAAGAAAAAAAAGGGCTATTTTTGTGTTTCAATCCACAACTGTTATACGAAAAGTAGGTGTTAGTTCGTCGAGACAACCAGTAGGTGGTGCAAAATGTTCAGTCTGGTGTTATTACACTTCTGCAGAAGAAAACGGCGTAACGTGATGATATGATTACAAAACGCAACGAAATGAATGGAAGACCAAAGAAAAATGTAATAACAACAAGCACAATAGACAGTGGACATACTGTAAATACTAGCTCTAATTCAAGGAACGTTATGGTTTCCTCATCAGTCCACACTTTGCTTGTTTTCTTGTCCGTATTTTTTCGTCTGCCGCTGCTGCCATAGCTTCTCCAGTGGAGTGAAATGCAGGGAGTGGTGTTAAAGTCACATGATTTCTGAACATTTTTGTTTATTCACTAAATCTGTTTCCATTGCACTTATTCCCATTTATCATCCAGGCTACCAATACGCCGACTTTTTCACTCCTCTCAAGGATAAAAACTTTTGATAACACTTTCTATGAAGCCTGTCTATATAATATATTATAACATATTATAAAAATATGCAACACATTTTAACAAATTTTATACAACAGTTAGTTTCTGCCAAGCAATTTGATTGGACAAAGAGGCTTTCCATGGATGCTGATATAGAGGACATTTAACTGTCAGTTTCTAGGTTACTTTGTAACAAACAGCACCAAAAAGATGGACATTTGTCCAAATTGTTTTCAGAGAAGGACGAAGAGAAGGAAAGAAGCAATCAAGAAAGTAAAGTATTGGGCCCTTTTGTAACTCATACAGTAAGCTAAGGTGCAGGAAGATGTTAATTGTTTGTGTTGCTTAGCAACAGTCCTCTACCAGTACAGCTGAGGAATTACTTGTTCTGGAGGAGCCAAATAAATAATTAAATTTACTTACAAATCATAATCTGTTGTTGTTTATTACTGTCAAGTGAACGGAGTTTGTAGAACTGCTGTATAAAAGCAATATCGCACGAGAGGTCGTGCTGTTGTTCTGAATATCGTCATTGCTGTGATGATCTTTGGCACCTCGTGCTTATGACTGCATCAGACCAGTGACAATATTCAGTACAACAGCACATGTGATACTGATTAAATGAACACACTTGAAATACATAATAGGTTGTCATGGTTAGGGTTAGGGTTATAACTGAGGGTTATTATACAGCACTATGGGTGCATTATAATACATTATAAGTATGTTCATAATGCATTATGATGCATGCTTTAAGTAAAGTGTTACCAAACTTTTCTGAAGATTTGAAGATGTTTTCTAATTTTCTGTATATCCACAAAGGTACATAAAAACAAGCTAGAGGAAACCACCCATAGTCTAGACGGGCAATTTGCTTCATTTGCCTTTTTTGTGCTGTAATAAAAATTAAAAATGTAGATATAAGGTTTTAAAGCATGTGTTAAGCTCTGGCAAACTGCTATTCTTTGTATCAAGAATTCTGTCTTGTTGTTTTTTTAGAGGCCTGAAAAAAGTTGCAAAGTTCACCTTAGATAAATACATTCAAGAGAAATGTACCCTGACTTTTTTTTTTAGATTTATGGCACAAAACAAACTTTGTTCTCTCAGTTTGATCTCTTGTAGTTTTTTTCAAAGCACTCAGACATTTGTGGGTGTTGTGCAAAAACTCACAGCTAAGGCGTGAAGCTTCATAGTGCAAGTTGGGTTTCACAAACATCAGTTTTTATGTTCTTATTTTCATAGTGAACACCAGACAATAGACGTTGGTGGAAAAAAACAAACATTTGTTTAGATGCGGTGGATTTTGATAATGTTTGACAGCCGCCAGACATAGAAGAGTGAATGATCTTACCCCTGACTGACTGACCTGAATTTGCATCTTGATGACTGTCATGTTTTGGCATCAGCGCTGTAGGAGGGAGAAAAAAAAAGTGCTGAATACATTGTAGCCAAACCAGCCATGATGCAGTCGATCAGAGCTCATGTCCTTGTTTCTGTTTGGCTGCTGTGTGACCTGAAAACCTCGAGGTGCTGCATCAGCATCCACATCACCGTTCTGTAACCCCAATATCTGTCAATACCCTCGCTGCTGAGGCTGATTCACACACCTCCACACCTCCTTTCCCATTTAGCTCCGTCAGCCTACACACACCAACAAGCCCCAGGGCTTATACAAACTTTGAGGAGGCAGGCAGGGATGGCGGCGGGGGGGATGGAGGAAGGCAAAGGACAATTATGGATCAGCATTTGTTTTCACTTCAGGGAACCGCAGAACCGTGGGCAAAATTGATCGCTGGTCCCGTCTCCCTGGGGGGACTTAATAACATATAAATTCATGAAAGAAGAGCTATTTGCAGTATTGACGTATACACTATGCATTTACAACATAATGTTAGGCCTGGGGAAGGAGGGAGCACACTGGTGTAATTAATCTAGACAGGAGAAAGAGGGGATAAACTTAGATTGATGGTTTGCAAAAGACAGGGAAACAGAGAGAAAGCGAGAAAGAACACTTGTATTGTGTGAAAGGACTGAGCGTAGGGCTTAGAGCTCTAAGCCCGCATCCCGTCTCCATCTCATCTCGGCTCCCAGCCTGAATGTGTTTACCTGATGGTGGGTTAGGAGGTCACCTCCTTTTCCTGCCTCTATACTTTTCCTCAGATTCACATTCAGCCCTCCTCCACGCCGGCCAAGCCTTCGCCCTAATGGGCCAGCCCAGAGCCAAGCAGGCCAGGCAGACATCTCTCCCAGGTGGCTCTGGACGTGGAGAGGCTCCTGCTGTTTTTCACGGGTCATCGACTGTTCCTAATGACACCACAGACACAGGGGAGCGCATCAAGCAGAGACACTCGGCTGCAGTTTCTGGTCACTGATTCCTCAAGGCTTTATTTTTACACATGATGAAAACAGGATGTTCAGCATAGATTTTGAGGAGGGGTGTAATATTGGGGGAAATGCACTGGGGGGTTTTTGTATCTGCGACGGACTTGTCTCCTCATGATGAACTATGTTTGATCTTGTGTTGCTTGAGCTACTTTGCACAGTGACTCACACTCATTTATTTTGGTATTTTAGGGCTTTCTAGGGACGTCAGAGAGCTAATTTGACGAGGATATTACCATTTTTAGAAAAAGATATGACTAGAGTTGACCTGATCATGATGTTCGTTGCCAAAAGACCTAATTCTTCCAATCGGATACACCCTGGATTTATCTGTCTCATTAAACATTTTACAGATGTGCAGACCCAGTAAAAGACACACTTCCCAATACTCATGTTACACCTCTTTCTCATGCTACCATCATTGGTGGGAAGTAACTAATCACATTTACTCATAAGCTCATCTTAAGCAAATTTTTGAGGCACTTATAGTATACTTGAGTATTCGTGTTTTACACTACTTTGTACCTACACTCCTCCACCTATACTGAATAACTTTTTTTTTCAGATTCTGATTATTAAAGACCATACCAGTGTTCCTACTTGTTGTTGTCCTTCATCAGCATTGGTCACATAAATTACGTAAACCCAACCATTTTTTCCCCAAAATAGCTTTATCTATGAGATATGGTGTTTGTTTATATTTTGTCCATGTTTGTGACGTTAGTTAAAAAGATCATGTGTGTCAAAATCCCTCTTCACTCTAATATTCAAGCTAGGGAGGCAGCACGTGTGAGGAACTATTTTTCTGGACCTAAAACTTCATCTCAGTGGCTCCTGGCTCCCCTCTCTGTGTCTCTCCGTCAGCAATTTTTGACCAAATAAAGGCAGTGTTCTCTTTAGAAGGGTGAATTACGTGTACCTAGCAACTTTCATGTGTCCTATAGTGTTTAGTAGTCTGAGATCTATTAAAGTATAGTATACACATGGTCAAATTTTAAAAACAACATTTATAGGAAATAGGGGCGATCTCTGCTGATGCTGAGAAGTCAAAAATAGACTGGTATAGTCCTTTAAAACAAAATGTATCAACAAATGAAACAATTTATTGCTATGGATAAAGATACAACCAGATGAGCTAGACAGCAGAATACACATTAAAAAGTAAGCTACACATTTACCTTCTGTAACATTAGTGATGAACACATGCGTGCATTTTTAATGCATCTTTAGTACAAATATAAATATGATATATAATTCTGCCAGTTGAATGCATGACTCACTTTTACTCTCTTTGGTATCACAACTTAACATAAGTAAAAGATCTGAGTACTTCTTCAGCTGCTGGTTATTTAAATAATTCCACCAAATATTGAAAAACTCATCTTTCTCTCTGTATTTTCCATACGAAAGCAACTATTTATATAACAACATCCGCAGGTGCATCCTTCTTAGCCTTCAAAACTCTGTGTATGATTGTTTCACTCCTCACATGCCTCAGTGAAGCAGCACCAAACACTTTGTTTTAACATCTCTGTCAGACAAAAACTGTCAACTGTGAGACAACATCACAGGAGTGATGCCTTATGACAGGTACACCCCCACACTTGTAGCGCCTGCGCTCGGTTATTTTAACTTTTGCAACAGTGGATGAGAAAGTTGTGCAACAAGAAGCAGCATTGCTGTCACAGCCACTGGACATTTGCTCTGCAACCCAAAGCTTTCAGTCTCCACAGCACCATCTAGCAGACAGGCTGCTCAGGGACATTTGTCTATGTGGCAGTGGCAGATGAGTTTATTTCCTCTATGTATTGACTTTTTCTTCTTATGTTAAATCTCATCTCTGCACATACGATTATGGTAATTCTCAATGGTGCTGATGAACTTGTGTGTTTTCACAGGCTTCGTGAGCTTCGACAACCCTGCTAGCGCACAGGCAGCTATTCAAGCCATGAATGGCTTTCAGATTGGGATGAAGAGGTTGAAAGTCCAGCTAAAGAGACCGAAGGATGCCAGCCGCCCTTACTGACACAGCCTACCTTCAGTATTCATTGCAGCAGCACAGGTGAGTGTCAAAGTCTCATCACCAGGGAACTATTGTCTGAGGGGGTGATTTTTTTTTTTTGTTGTTGTTGTTGAAGAGAGTACGGCTTACACATGATAGCCTGGGCAGCAAGGCAACATGAGCAACATAGCAATGCTGAGACTGATAGCATTCTTGGTTATCAAGACTTTGATTTCCGACAATTTTTAAACTATTTAGGCTACATGTAAGAATACTAGAAAGTAAGATTTAGATGCTTACAACAAAGGATCTTATTATTAGGACGTTCAAATCCATTAAAAAATCACAGGTCATTGAATTTAAACATTTGTAGCCTTTAACGACGAACCACTCACAATTTTTGCAATTTCATATAGCAGAGGAAGCATAAAAAAGCGGGGGTGCTCCCCCAGAAAATTTTTACCAGAAAAGACCCCCATGTAAAATGTAATTGTTCCAACAATCATGTTCTCATGCATTACCAAAAGTGGACCCTCTCTCAGTTGGCAGGATTAGTGAGTTGTCACTTAGGGGCAGTTTACATGGCACAAGTTTTCAAACAAAAAAAATGGCGTGCTGGCGCCCCTGAAACTGCAAACTTTTGGAACCGGGTTCCAGAGTGCAATCTTTTGAAACTGCTAAATTCTTTCCTGCTTTTTAAACTGGCCTATGAGTGCCTATGAACACAGTGACAACGCTAATGCTAATGCTAGCACAAGTCAATGCATTTCGCTCTCGCCACGACCAAACTCTGATTAAGCATTCTGCAGTGCACTGAAAGCAGGCTAATATGACGACAGTTGACTGAGGTGAATCTAAGTGCTTAGGGCTGAGCAGCAACAGGAAGTTAACAACTCTGGCAGCTCCAGTGGTATATCATTACAAAATTACACCACCAACTACAGAGCTTTTATTTGTTCTCATAAACGCAGATATATTTTGAAGACACAAAGGAAAGACCTTTCTGTTTTTAGTGGGGCTGTTCGTGTAAACGAGGCCTTAAAGTTGACAGGGGGGCAGGGGCACTGGCGAGAGGGAGTGTGGCCACACCCCCTCCACCCCCACTTCCAACCTCTAAACCTTATCACTGGTTCAACACTTATATCCTCAACATGATTTCTGTTAAAGCTGAAGGTTTAACTCTGGTCTGACCAGTGTTAGTTGCTTCAAATTGTTGTATCTGCTCGTTGTAAAAGCTGTGAGGGTTGATTTCATATGAGCACAGCAGGAGTTTTAATTATAGGAAAGTCTGTCGTAATGGTGATTGACAATGATTGATTGGTATGCCAGTGTGGGATAGCTCTCTGCAGGCCATTATGCTGATATAATAGAGCCATATTGAACTATCCAAAGTTCAAAGAAATGGATCTTTGGAATGACACTTTAATGAGCAGCGAGATCTGAAATGGCCTTCTTCCTTTTCTTCTTCTTCTCTTCCAGGTTTTAGAGGACACGTGAAGATATCTCGGAGGAGTTAAACTTTTTTTCTTTGAAAGCAAAATATGTTTTAAAAAAATCAACACATAAGGAATTTTTGAAGACATATCAGCATTTACTTGTGAAGATATAGGTTACGGCGGGGAAAAAAAAGAAGACGCGAAAAAGAGGAGGAGGAGGCGCCTCACCGGGGGACTTAACAGTAACAGATGGCACAGTGCAGCGAGAGAGAAAGACGAGAAGAAAAAAACGCTGAAAAAAGATGTGATGAGACTGAACAACAGAACTTTTTCTTGTTGAGACTTGAATTGTTAATTAAGCAACAAACTAACAAACAAAAAAGCAGCAACAACAAATAGATTTCTATATACATATTATATACACATATATATAAGGGAAGAGGCGCTTGTGGCTTTTACTGTACTGGACAAATGAGGGTTAAAACTTGAAGATCAAGAAACACAGTGGAAAAAAAGAAGCTATTCTGTTCGTCCACTGACAGACTTTCTTTCTCTGTTCCCTCTTTCTCATATTCTCTCACCGTCTCTCTCAGCAAGCGCAGAACTATGACTCTTGGAGGTCACTGAGGTTTCCATTAGCAACAGTAGAACTGCAAATCTTTCACCCCTAAGGGACCAAAGGACCAAACATTTTTATTGTTCTGAACAGTAATATATAGTATTAATGATACTAATACTACAAACTACTACTAATAATATTACAAGTTAAACTTAAGAAGAAATACTAGCTTCAGGTTGAAAAAAAATAAGAGGAAAGGGGGTTTTGGTTTCTTTTCCTTTTACATTTATAGCTACTGGGTTTGAGGATATTAAAACAAAACAGAAAAAAATGTGTAAAAAAATTAAAGCTATACTAATTTAGTGGCGTAGAATATGTGGGTTAGACATTGATTCGGGCATGTTCAGATATGTTTTTTATTTTGCCACTTGTTGCTCCATCACAGCATTTCATCTCGGATGTGTGTCATATTAACCGAACTGCGCCTGGAAAGGCTCCATTGGGAACTGTTGGAAAAGGGCAGGCACTTTGAAAAAATACTTGGCAGGTGATTGGATAAACCATCTGCCCGTCACCGTCTGTCGCAGACAACTTTATCACTACCAGCCAAGCCACTTGGTTAATCAAACTTGAGCAAAAACATCTTTTCCATCAAGAAAAGCCTTCAGGATCGCTCTTCGCTCTTCTTTTAATGAAGAAATACTCACCGGTTCTGATAGAACTGATGCTATAGCAGCATCTGCGCTAACCACGTCTGTAGTCGCCATTGTTGTTTCCGAGCAAACAGTCGCTTCTTGCTGCTTCACACACATAAACCACACCTCAAAGGACGCTGACTGGTCCAGTTATCAGTCTAACAACCAGAAGTGGATAGAGAGGAGCTGGGCAAGACAGATTTGCGTGATAGCATAATCTTGTGATCTCGTGCGTCCAGCTGCCTCGCAGGGATAGTGTTATGTCGTGTCTGCAGAAGAAGAAAACAAACTTGTAGTGCCAAAAGTGACACAATAACAGCCTCTAAAGCCTGTTTTATACTTGAAAGACAAGTGTCTGTCAACAGTTCCTTAAGACGTAGAAAAGACATAAGAATGTGTCGTCTGACTGTCTTGCACCTGTCAAAACTTGTAATGTTGCAGATGTCGTTATTTGTCTCACACTGATTGGTTGGCTGGACCGAGCATTCTATCATTGCCACAGAGATGAAACAACGCTTTACTTGCTGAGGAGAACCAAAAAATATTCTGGCAAATTGGATGGCTTTGAGGAGCGACTGGCACTACACACTGTTGTGAAGACCCAGATGCCAGGATACGTCATGCTTTGGCCAGTCTCTGTAAAACTCCCGTGGGATTAGTGTGGGTTTTTTGGTGCTGGATATTGGGTGAAATCCAGTGTAGGAGGTCATCGAAACGATATTTAGGCATCCTAAAATAAGAAAGAGCTGCTCCTTGTCCATCTCTCTCATTTGATTAACCAACACATATTCCCTTTGCTCCTCTCTACCCCGGTTTATTGGGCGCACAGACCAGTCTTTTCCTCCATCGTCTCTAAAATCTCTTCTTCTTCTTCTACCCAATCCAATGTCTCAGAGAAACTTGCCATTTTACCACTGGTTTGGGCTGTAGGCCTATGGAGAAGCGCTCAGTTGGTTACCATTCAGACCACAGCTTGCGCCACAGTCGGCGTCCACACTTGGACATAAACGCGTTTGTGTCTTCTGACATTTTTCTTAAGACACCTGCCAACACTTGTCTTTCGAATACAAAACAGCCTTAACACTTACTTATCTAGGCTACAGTGTATTTAGCCATGTAACGCTTTCTCCTCCTCCTGCTAGCACGTTGAAATTCCAAAACTGAAGCAAGAGTAAATCCATGTCGTCATTAAAGCCTTGATATTACAGATAATCTGACCATAAAGCACTGTGGTAAAAGTGCCACCCGGCTGAGCTGGAGATGCAGCAGTGAAACAGCGCAGCATCTGTAACTGCTTAATAAAATATACAAATGAGGCTGACAGCAGTTGTAAAAATTTCCATCGGCGTGCCACAGCGGTCCCTGCCGGGTCGTGCCCTCTCCCGCTGCCAAGCTCCTCCAGCTGCTCTCAGCAGGCGAGAGCAAGACTCCCCTCCACTCTCTACACACACCCCCTCCTCAACTCACCTCCAAGTGCCAGCATATCTCTCTTAACAGGGACCATCAGTGCACGGGGGCCAAGAGCTGAACCACAGCATAATTAGGATAATGATAATATTGATCAGATGGGGAGCAGCACTGCAGGGCAAGAGATGTGCAATCAATTACACATTGGCATTTTGAACGGAATGACTGAGTGACAGAGTCCATTTTTCCCTCAGTACTTGATTGGGAGTCTTTTCACCCCCTTTGCTACTTAGGGAACCTGATATTTGACACACCTCCTCCTCATTTTAAAGGGCAATACCGGTGTTACTACATGTTATTGTCCCTGTCAACATCAGCCACATAGGCTACATAAACCCCACACATTTTCCCAAAATAGCTTTATATATGAGATATGGTGTTTGTTTCCATTTTACCCATATTCAATTAATGTTACAGGAAGTACCTAAAAATATGTGACAATGTTCGTTAAAAAGAACGTCTGTGTCAAAATCCTTCTTTATGCTAATAATCAAGCTGCAGCACTTGTAAGGAACTATTTTTTCAGGCGTAATAACTTTTGTCTCAATGGCTCCCGGCCTTCCTCTCTCTGTCATTCAGTGATTTTTGACCAAATTAATGCAGATGTTCTCTTTAGAAGGGTGAATTACCTGTACCTAGGAACTTTCTCATGTCCTTTAGAGTTTCTATACCCTGTTTCAACATGAATGGTGGTTAATGGAAATTTACAAATGCCATGAGATCTACTAAAGTACACACATGGTCAAATTTTAACAACTGCATTTGTAGAAGATAGGGGCGATCGATGCTAATGGTGAGAAGTCAAAAATAGACTGGTACGGTCCTTTAAAGTCCCTACCAGAAACTTTTAATTGGTTATGAAGAAGACTAAATTTAATCCTGAAGCCTCACATCATAAGAGCATCAGAAAAGAGACTGGTGATGACTATCCTGCCTTTTACAATGTCTTTGCCTGGTCTGCTCAGAAACGATTAGTTGTTCAAGAGCATGATCGATCGCTGCTCTTTTTTACTATCTATGGTTGGAGGCAGGAGGATATTAATCTTTGGATAATTTAACATGGCCAAACTGGCATTGTGCAAATAAGTGGCGTGTTTTTTTCACTCTCGTCCCCAAAAAATTGCTCGCGCTGGGTGAGATCTTTACAACAGTAAGCAGTACCGCTTATGTCCACCTAGTCGCTACAGTCAAGACAAAATAAAAATTCCTTTGAGGGGCTTTAGAACAACATCATGAGCACTAAGAAATGAAAAGGTTAAGAGGTTTACATGACCGTGACAGGATCTGTATATAGAGTTTAGAGTAGATTGTAGAGTTCTTCAGTGAAGAGCAGCTGTATATATTTTTCTTTCCCAAAGGTATAATAGCACAGTAAGAGTTTGTACACGGTGAGGAACAGCCTGGCATTACCAGCCTTAGGAGGTCAAATTAAGAGCAAAATGATCCATCAATTAGACAGCAGCAGGCCTGTAAGTGTAGCTGCTACAGCTGCTGCTGCCTTGACAAGACGACAGCTTACCATTAGCGCCGGTCACACGTGGCTCCTATACAGTGTGGTCGCGCATCACACAGCATCAGATGTGATTAATTAACTAAAGTAGCATCGTCTGCGGGGATGCTCTTACAAAAGGGACACACGTGCAGAACATCCGAGATGAAATCTGCGTTTCATGAGCTCTTTGCTTTTTAAAGTCATCTCACTTTCGCATTTCTACGACAGCAGCATCCTTTGAGTTGACTTTTAATTTGAATTTTTATTCCAACATGCCATTGGTTTACTCCGTTTGCTCTGAAGCAGCTTGCCCCTCAGGACTCTGTGAGACCTCAGCGCTCTTATTATCGCTCCAAACTTTAAAACACATCAGTGCTTCAGTCATCTAATCACAATACTGTCTCTGTGGCCCCATCTGCATGTGTAGACTCTTCAGAAAACAGTAATAAGCCTTTGTATTCTGGGACAAAAAATGTCATCACCAGAATGGCTTCATATTTCCTGATGGCTGTGTCTTTTTGCTTTATTTTTTATCTGTACGATTACAGCACCAGTATTATCAGGAAGTGGGTGTTTAATTTCCAAGTTATTTCCCTCATTCACCATATATCGTTTGGTTGCAGGGAATACTTAGATGCTGTAGAAAGAAAGTCTTTAAAAATGCCTTTTCTCATCATGAATTGCCAAATTATGCAAACATATCCAATGCATTTCCTCATCCTTAACACTTTAAATGTGTGCCAGACTCCTTGGAATAAGATAGTTTCTTATAAATATGTTGATTTTGCAGGAAATTCTGATCAGTAGAAATAGTAAAGAAAATATTTGCTTATGTAGTTTAGTAGAACATTATAAGAGGGTCAGTTCAGGCTGTAGCATCACAGAAAAGCGTTTTCCAGTGAGAAGGTTAGATTTCATATATATTCGTCAGAAGACAGCTTCTTTTCCCCCTAGTGAGTTACTGTTAGTTTCCTTTCTCCTGTCAGGGCCCAGCAGCAGTGGGAAGCTGTGATATATGCTCTCCTTTCCTCAGGCCATACAGGGCCTTATAAACCCACTCAAAAAAAAAAAATCTTTTCTTATGGGATTTCTACTGGGCAGAGTTTTTTAAATAATTAAAATCAAATTAAATTTGGCCTTCACAACAGCTCGGCTAATGCAAATTAAAGATGCCAGCTGTGGCTGAAATGTAATGAGTTTGAAAAGATGTTGAGTTAATTTCATTCTGCAGTGGGGAGAGGAAAAATGAAATTTGATTGAGCGCAATTAAAACAGTGAAGGTTTGTGGACGGAGACAGTTTGAGTTTAGTGCGTAAGCCTGAATATACATATCGAGTGTGAAATTTAGAAAAAGGGAAAGAAAAGTAATGAGAGGACGGAGCAGAAACAGTTATCAAAACTGACTGAAAATCCGCTAAAAGGGAGGAAATAGCAGCAGTGTTGTAATGAAGTATGCATGTAATCAAATTCATCTACATTGTCTCCACTTCTGCATTCATTTTTTAAATCATTTTTTGAAATAGTTCATCCCACCACGGTGCCCTTTCAATCTCTGAGCATGCTCAACGGGGGCTGGGAGGGTTAAAGATTATGACTATGGTACTACTCGTATTAACAATATGATTCTTTATGGTTTGAATGCTAAGGATAGTAGCTTATTATAAATATGAAATCTGTATATTATGGAAAATCAGCACAGGACCTTTCTTTGGATACATATAGATTTAGGGTTTAAAAACGGGGGAGGGGTCAAGGGAGGGGGGGAGGGGTTATCGCTTTATAAAGATGTTAACTTTCTGGTTTCTCAGCACAAATCATACAAAACATATAAAACAGCAGTACGGAGTCTGAGATGACGACTTTACTGACATACAGGGCGCAAAAAGAGGAATCTCAGTACTATTCTTTACACCTGGAGGAGAAAATGCAGTTTACAGGTTGTATTGTTTTTCCTTTCCTTTTTCTTTTTGATTTTTAAGGAGAGCGCCACCTGTTTTTGTGGCAGCGTCAGTACAGCATGGATTAACTGACAGGGAAAGCAGTATCTTTTTATAAAAAGAAAAACTTGAAAAAAAAAATCTCTGTGTTCTGTATTAGCCTGAGAAACCAAACATTTTTTCCCCTGTTGAAATTTCTTAATACTTGCTGCTTAGATTACTTCATATTAATGATTGATGATTTAATAATTTTATAATTAATTATCGGGTCAAGTATGTAACTTGATGTTTATTTATTTTATTATTTATTTATTTATTATTTATTTATTATTTATTTAGCCACTTTGCTTTTCTTTAACGGTTATGGTAAGATAAAGATATGTATCAAAAAGAAATGCTTATTGGGGCTTTTCTCTCTTTCTCTCCTTTTTTTCCAATTTTACAATAAAAATTCAAACTGGATGTTTTGTTTCTCACAGTCATATTGGATGCTGAACCATTCTGCAAACAAAGGGGAATTCGTTGCACACAGATTTACTCCCTGCAACATACTGAGGACCTTGAAAGTTTGCGAGTGCCGTGCACATGTTGCGACCTTGTGCAGCTTGGCACCTCGGAGTCTGTTGTTGATGCCTCGTCGCTGTTAAGTGGCGAAACTGTGGCGACAGTGTCAACACCCTCTGAGGGGAAACGAGGTTGCGGCTGCACATCCACAGCTTGAACTTTATGAAACACTTTGTTTTTCATATGAGGCGGTTTCTGTTCTCTCACACTAGGAAGCTTCAGAAGAGGAAATGTACCCATTTTATACTCATAAGGAAGCTCAGCGGTGCAGTATGTAGGATGATTTGGATTATCTGTCACTGTGGAGACTGAAGACTTTACCAGCTGGCAGGTCACCTGATGCCGCTCTGCCCGGGGAGACACACCACAGCTGAAATATGTGTCAGCATATATAAGATGGGAGCAGAACTCAAAAGCAAAACTACGGCACATAAACATCAGACAGTTGGGAGGTGTCACGGATCACGGAGGAGCTGTAAGAGAAAGACAGAGGAACAAACAATATTAACATTTTGACAAGCATGAGGCAGTAAATTGAAAGAAAGGAGGCGTCGAGAATCAGTCAAGTTTACGCACAGTAACTTCATCGTTGCTTTCATGCCAGAAGCCAAAATCTGATGCAACATCCACTGACAGTTGACTCGCCTCTCCACCTTGTAATCATCATCTTCATACATCACTGTAGTAGTCAAGTCACTGTAGCATCAGCAGCAGTACGGCACATTTTGAAGAGCAGCGACAGATATTTAAAACACACACACACACACACAAATGGGAGGGACAAAAAAGTAGAGCCACTGGCTCATGAAATAAATTGTCCCAATTACAATAAAGTGTGGCTCTTGGTCAGTGTGCACGGCAGGCAGTTCATCTTTATTACAATCAGTTAATGAAAATCAATCCCCCTCCTGATAAACTCTTATCTCCACGGCCTTTGCGCGCCCCTCGTGCGGGGAGATAATAAATTAGGGTAATATTGCCTTTGATGAGGGAGTGAATTGCAAATTATTGTAACTTTCCAAGATTTATGATGCAGATGCTTAATTTCCTAGCTGGGTTTTTCGGGGCGTCAGGGTGCCGAGGGGCCATTTGTTAAAAGTTTGGCGACACGGGCTCGTTAATAAAAATACACACTGAGACAACCAGGTGTTCTCAGCTGTTCTCTACTGTTACAGTAGCGGAGAAAACATTGCTGAAATGGCAGGAAGTCCTGGCATGCTGGATTTGCAGGCCACATTTTCCTTCGATGCGGTATTTTACCTGTAACAGAGAATACACGTAAAGAGCAGAAACCCCGTGGATGCATCGTGTTTACTAAAGTAGGACTGTGCCAATCATACAATGTTATTTTTTCCCCTCCAAAGAATCTCTATCACACAGGCCAGGAGCGTATGATTTGATATGTAGGTCAATACCCATTCTGGAGCGAGCCAGTGGGTGAGATATGTCTAGATGCTCGCTGTCACTCTGATTATTGAGGAGACACAGAAAGATTGAGTTGGTCAGGTATGAGGGGGCCTGCGGTACGAGATAGCTGTATAATCGCTGCGGCTACAGCAGCCCGAAAACCACACACATACACACACAAACTCCCTGAGAAATGAGTAACTTCTCGCTCTTTGTTCTGCAGCACTGACCCGTGTAACAGGGTGTTAATGTGAGTGTATGCTGAATGTCTTCTACCGGGTGCAACAATCAGACTCTTGAGTGCATCATTAAGCAAAATGCTGCAGCGAGGGAAGGTTAGAGGGGTCTCGCGAGTCGTCAGGAGCTGCAGGAAGGATGCAAGGTGATTGTTTAAGGAGCCACTTGTGAAACTCAAGGCAAACACAATGGCGGACCAACATCACATGCGTCATTTAGCATCAATAAATCGAGTCTAAACAGCTAAACTCTAATGCTAACGCTAATCACAGGAGATATTTTCCCTAATGCTAGAAACCATTCTCTCCATTACCTGTTATTAATGTATTATCATGCAATATGTGTCTTAACATCAACTCCCGCTTGAGTTATGGCACCTTAAATATTAACATCAAAGTCATTTTAATCCCTGTAATGCTCTGAAAGCTTGATCATCTCATGATGCAAAAGTCTCTTCTCATCAAGGCTACTTCATGTAACATCTTGCATTAAGACAGCCATCAATCTGTCCATTATCAATCAAGGAGAGGACTCACACACCACTATCTATTTATCTTGCCAAGTGCTCTATTAATATCAAATTAATTCCCCCCATTGAAAGTATCAATCACTCAAGCAGTTTTTTCTCAACTCATTAGCATGGTAATTGTCCTTGTTTACAGGGGAAAGTCAAGACAGGACGGCTTAAAGAGGGGTGGACGAGCAATCTGTACAAGCTCGAGCAGTTTCCTGCAAACCTGCGCGACATCCTCCCTGCTAATAAACACAAACAGGACTCCTCTTCAGTCTGTCAGGCGCTGACTTTGGAAGATTTGACGTGTTCTTCATTTGCAAATTTTAAATGAGGGGAAAGTTTTCGATTTCATGGTGTTCAGAATTTGAAAAGAATCTCGCCGTCTTTGAACAGAGAGGGCGCTGTCACACTGGGTTGTTACGTAAGGCTGCTGCCTGCCTGGCAGTGCCGTCTGATGGCTGCATACAAACAGATGACATCGATCAAGAAGAGGCCCGAAGGTTTTCGGCTTTGTTGCGAATTATAAAGCAAACGGGAGGACACACAAACATAGCTGACATGTCATCAGCTCAGCTTACAGCTCAACGTTTAGAGTCATGGAGTCAGATAAAGGAAGAGGGAAAGAAGCCCAGAGGTGGAAGACAAATTCAGATCACAAGTTATGCAACCAATGCAAAAATGTAGAAATACTCCATGAGCCTTCAAGTCTTACTTAAAAACACATTTATCAGCCAAATGTAATTAAAGTTTCAAATGTTAAAGTACTTTTGCAATCACTTCCCGGATTGTTTTTATTTATTATGTATGATATTATTAGATGATTACAGTTTTTTCTCAATCGTTTTGGCTTAATACTCGAGTGGGAAAGCATTTTCCAAAACATTAGAGCAAAACTATGTAACTTTGACTGCGACTTGTGGCTTCGAAAAACAAAACTAAATGATGCACTTTAATATGTCACACAAAACGGCAATTTTAGTAAAACAAGGTCATATTTCATGAAGAAAATATCCTCTGGTTTTCCCTCTGATGTTGGATGACTGCTCTGTCTGTCTGCAGCCTTTTATTTAGCAGAGCTGTTCCCAACAACGACGTCTGCAGGCAGCCTACATGTTCCTTTCAGGAACCTCCGTGAATCTACAAAGTTGAGGCAGAGCAGTCGCAGGACATCAGAGGGAGAACCAGAGGACATTTTCTCCATAAACAATAACTGGATTTTTCTAAATATGCTGGATTGTGTTAAATATTAACGTGCATCGTTCAGTTTTGTTTTTCAAAGCCACATGTCGCGGTCAAAGTTGCATAGTGTTGCTTTAAGCTCAGATCTCTGGACATATAGTTTGTTGTTCACAACAGATCAAAACTGATCAGCGGATTCTCACTGAAATTGTCACTCTTCACAGCTTATAAACATTCTTTCATCGTTTGAGCTGCACATAATAAAATGATCCATTCAGTTATCAAAATCTGTCAGACATATATATTTTTATGATATAAATATCTCTGACATGGAGTGTCTGTGAAGTCTGCCACAGCAAATTGTCTTAAGACCTGCAAGTTCAGATGTGATGTTGATAAAAATCTCTGGCCAGACAGACGAGACCAACAGGTTCCCCACACAGATGAGAACTTGTAGTGTTACTAAGATACCCCATTTTTTTCATGTGATGGGGAGGGGATTTTTATTTTGTGGCAATCATAATAAAATTTGTGGCTGTCATGGTAAAAAAAAGCATCTATGCATTTTAACCAAACAATATAAAATCAACTTTTTCATTTTGATGGTGCTGGCCAATAAGCTGATGCAAAAACTACATTTTTGACACATAAATGACGTGTTTTGGGTCACTTACTACCTTATGCAAGCATTTCATAGAGTTTTCATGTACCACGAAACTGTTGTGATAATGTTGTGATGAAATATTCAGCCAAAACAACTGAGAAAACTGTAATCCTGATGCACCTCTGATGCAGCATTTTACCAGTGTAGCTGCACTAGGAATGAGTTTTAAAGGATTCATTTGCAACATTTAATTGTAGACAAATCATTTAAAAAATGCATTGACAGTTTTTAGAAAAGTGCAGAATAAAATTGAACCCCCACCCACCACCACCACTCAATTTGATTTTGAGTTGATACTAACAATTTTATTGGGTCTCACATGTGAGCCAACAGATAACGACGTTGGTACCACATGGTATCTCTGTGTGGTCAGTGAACAAAATTCTCCGTGGTGATGGTTTGAAGGTGACTTTAGGACCTTTGACCACTTTACTCTCATTACCAGTTGTTTGTTTGTTTAGTCCGGTGGTTCCAAAGTTGTGAGATGGTAAATAGGGCAGGAATGGAGAAAATTTTTTTTTATGCTTGACAGGGTTCTTAACCAGACGCCTTTCTGAAGGGGGTCACAATGTTTTAGAACAGCTGATTTTTTTTCCTCTCTCTGTGTTCTCTGTTTTATAAGCTACAATAAGTTTTTTTTGGAATGAAATCCATCATCCGAAAACAACCTGGTGGGCTAACTATATATGACAGTACAATGCTTGACTCTGAAATGCAATTGAGTAAAAGTATACGAGTAAAACAGCATGGAATGAAAGATTCCAGTACCTACACAAGTCCACTACTTGAGTATGTTGGCTACTTAGTTACTCTCCACCTCTGACTGCCTCCTAAGACAAGACTGTGATAGTTTCTTCCACCAGTCGACAATCACCTCCTTCTCTCCATCCTTCTCCATCTCTCTGCTGTCCTCCTAATAGAATGAGGTGATGAAGTCACCCGAGGAAGACTTGATTCAGGCCAGGAATGTGCTTCACATAATGGGTGAAAATGGCGACACGTTTCATTGGCCAGCACATTCCCAACCGCAGAGCTCACTCACTCACGGTTACATCTTTATTTGGCGAAATGGGACCTAAAGAGATTAAGTATGATTGCGTGTGTGACGAAACATGCTGTCACTCAGAGAAAAATCAAGATATAAATTAAATTAAATCGACTAATTAAAGTGCTTTGAATCTCTCCACACAGTCTGTGCAGATCTGATTTCCTAATTGCATTTCTGATGGCGATAAAACCTGATCGCATCCCTCTTTCCATTCAGAGCCCTCATTGTTCACATACATAGTGCAAATATCAGCAGCATGCGTGTGTGTTGACTCTAACCTGGTGTTAACCACAAACTAAATCCTATTTGGAGCCATGCAGCGCTCTGGCAGACAAAAGCAAAGCCAGCAGCCAGCTCAGCACTCAGAGGTAACATTTACACAAGGGACTGAGAACATACTGTGGATCCCTACAGCTACACAGGCCGCTTGTCAAAACTGTCTTTATACCGAAGGCCGTCAGGCCTTATGGACTGAGGACCCCCTCAGGACATAAAGTGGTATTACAGGTAGGAAAATGTAAAACACTAATCAGTAAATGTAAGTCAGTTCATATTAAGGCTGCAAAATTAATGGAAGTTTACTTGAAATTGTGATATGGCCCTCTGCAATTGTTAAGTCACAGGGAGGCACGGTTATTTTAAAGGTGGAATGTGTGTGAAAAAAAGTATTTAATTTCAAATATTGTGGTGCTGCATTGTTGTCCTGACCTACACATCATATTCTACAGGCTAAAGAAAACAGCTTTGTTCAGTACAGATCCCTGCAAAAATCAGACCATAATCGTTATAAGTACATATTAGTCTATTTTTGACTTCTCATCATCAACAGAGATTGCTCCTATCTTTTACAAATGTTGTAAAAATTTTACTTTAGTAGATCTCAGATAACATTTTTAAACCCTATTCAGTGTCGTTCATGTCGAACAGGGTATGGGTAAATTATCAGACTACATCACACTAACGTCACACAGTTTCGACTGTGCATGAGAGTTGCTGGAAACGTGTTCGGGGTAAACATGTTTTGTCAAGTAAGATGCCAAAAATCACAAAACAGTTTAAATTTCACACAATACCGTTAAATTACATTCATTTTCATGCTAATGGCAGACATTTTTTGGCTGAAAGCTCTTAGAGGAGATGATTGGAATGATAACCAAATAAAGGATGCCCGACTTTGTAGTGCTCATTTCATACCAGGTAAGCTAACATTCAATCAGCCAGTCTGTTGCAATATGCCGACAACAGTTAAAAACTAAAATCTAACAGTAATACACAAAAGTGGTTCAATGGCCGTCAATAGCTGTAATTCACCCTTCTTCAGAGAACAACTACGTTTATTTGGTAAAGAATCGCTGAGCGACAGAAAGAAGGGAGCCGAGAGTTACTGAGACAAGTTATTACACCTGGAAAAATAGTTCCTTACATGTGCTGCCTTCCAAGCTTAAATATTAGCACGATGAAGGATTTCGACACAGACATTCTTTTTAATTAACGTCACACATTTTCAGATTCTTTTTAGACGTTTATTAAATATGGATAAAATGTAAACAAACACGATATATCATGGATAAAGCTATTTGGGGGAAAATGTGTGGGGTTTATGTAAACTATGTGGCCCATGTTGACAAAGGACAATGACATGTAGCAACACTAGTATTGTCCTTAAATGTTTTTTTTTTTTTTTTAAGAGAATGAGAATGATGATTTAATTCATCACTCCCTTGAATAGCGCAAATCATCTCAATTGCAATATCAGTCCAAACAATCGCAATTAGATTTTTTTCAAAATCGTGCAGCCCTAGTTCATATTAATGCTACAGCGAGCCATAAAACCCTTTTTTAAGAGGCACTAAAAGCTGACAGGGAACCTCTTTACACTATTATCTACAATGATGTCATGTGGTGAAAAAAATATTCATCCTCTGTCCAAAATGTAACAGCCACAAAAGAAACAGAAGAGAGGAAAAACAGGCCTTTGTCTGGAGTGTCCAACACTTTAATACAGAAAATTACATATACAACACAACACTTATTAGTTAACTTTTCTTACAATGTCTCAAAAATAACCTACTAAACAACAAATGTAAAACATATTACAGTTAAAACACCTATACACAGGCAAATTTACACAATATAAAACACATATATACACTCTTTTAATATATTATTATATAAAGATTTGTGTTTTGTTTTGTTTTGTTTTTTTTGCTTTTTTACCTTTAAAACTGGAAGCTGAACAGCTTGAAGAGGGAGTGTTTCACAGAGAACTGCTGAAAATCACACTGACACATCATATATTATGGATAGGTAGTTTTTACATACAGTTGTTGGATCCTGTGTATTTAATAAGCCAATTTCTGAAACAACAGTTGAAGCAGACAAAGAAAGAACATTTAAATACACAAAATTTGCTGTTAAAACCATTAAGTGCTACTGAGATTACTGGATTATACTGGATCTAGAAGCCACATAGAAACAGCTCGCATACAGTTTGGAGTTACATATGCAGCTTTGTACACGGTGGAGTGTTTGGAGGTTGTGCATTTTCTCGGTAAGAATGAAATATTTACAAAAACAACTCATTTCTGTTTAGCTGCCTTGATGTCAGCACACACAATTACAAGTTCAACCTCTTTAAAAACTGTTGTAAACCAGTTAACAGTGAGTGTTTAAAAATGGTGAACACGTATTTGACCTCACACAACATGATTTCATGCATTTATGTTTCTGTTGAAATGAAATGACCCATGTAGGAATCCATAGAAATGTGCAGTGGGAAGAAATGCCTTTTTTTTTTTGATAGTGAAATCCTTCAAATGACAAAAGCAGATAAAGATCACAACATTCACAAAAAAAAAAAAAAAAAATCCCCTCCCTCCCCTTTCCAAAAAATTACAGATACATACGTCTGAGCTCTAGTCACTCTTTCCTCAAGCTGATAATGCTTCCACGTTCTGTTTGTCTCGATTTTTTCTCTTTTTAAAAATCATTTATAATTATTTTATTTTTCACAACAGCAGCAGAACGAGGAGCAGGAGTGAAAGCAGGGAGCCTTTGGCTGCCACTGCAGCCGACGCGTGTGACACCCCACGGTTGGAAAGACGAGGAGTCCTCGGGGGGTTCTGCTTCAGTTTGCTGGGCGGCAGCGCCTTTAAATCCTCCAGCGCGCCGTAGGCTGCCATAGAGAACTCTGGGTCTCCTGTGGTCAGCAAGTCAAACACGCAGGACTGAAAGTACACGTCCTCCACCTGCAGAGTCTCTCTACACTTGGCCGTGGCGCGCTCCACTGTGTAGACCTGGTGAGGAGGCCGCAGGGGACCCAGCTCTGTGTTGGTGCGCGGCTGCTGGCTCTGACGGCCCAGCGTGTGCTCTTTGATGAGCTCGTTGCGTGGGCAGCCGTGCAGGCAGAGCTGCAGACCGCCATTGTCCTCTGAAAAGTCCAGGGTGTCCTCTGGCATGCGGATGGCGAAGGTCAGGTAGCTGCCCACGCGCCGGACAATGATGGAGGTGCCGATGTAACGGGCCTGTATCTTCACCTGCCGGCCCACACCAGAGCCACCGCGCTCGACGATGGTCAGGCTGCCGCTCTCACCGCCGCTGCGTGTCCCATCCTGAAAAGCCAGCGGCAGATCTTCTGTCGTTGCTTGGTACACCTTCTGATCTGTACAGCCGTGGTAGGACTTAAAGATCACAGTGATCTGAAATATAAGACACACAGATATTCACTTTACAATTCTAAATTTTTACTGCATTATACTGGAGTTTGAATTTTCTACCTTGTTCAAATCAGCTGATGAACTACAAGGGCACATCTTTGTTTAAGTTAGAGATGCAACAAGTAATCGAATAATCCATTCATCATAGCAGCTGGACTAAATCGATGGATAGAAAATGACAAAATATAGAAAAACAGCAGGTTTAGCCTCTTAAATATGAGGATTTACTGCTTTTTGTGTCAATTATAAAAATAAGTGAGGAGTCTTTGTGTCTTGGCCTGTTGTTTGGACAAAAGAAGCAACTTGAGGACATCACGTCTGGCTCTGGGAAATGGTGATGAGCATTTTTAGCATTTTTCTGACATTTCATGGAAAAAAACAATGAATTGATTACTCGTAAAAACAATCGGCAGATTAATCGGCAATGAAAATAATCGTGGGCTGCAGCTCTAGTTTAAATGTTAAGACATACATTGCAACAGATGCAAAAATTCATCCCCATTAACAGCAGTACCAATTAAACCCACAAGATGGCAGCAGGAGCCTGCTGTGAAAGTCATTAATGATCCACACTGGCCTCCTCACAGTGTGGCTGTAATTTTCTTCTTTTTGCCAATTCATAACCACCGCAAAACCTCCAGAGGACTGCTGTCAATGATGATCTGGTCTGCTGTCACTCAAATAAACCACAAATTAAATCCCTGTGTTGTCTTCACCGTCTTCACACTCTCACTGATAACAGATTGCTAGAAATAACTCGACTAGTTTAACAGTTTGGTAACAGCTTCAAATCTCCATGTACCTTCCAACACTTCTCCTAAACAAGTCCTGCTGCTGTTTACTCAGTAACTGGCTGTGATGAGTTTCCCAGCTGAGTTTTGAAAAACTGTGGCCTAACCTCTGTTTCTCGACAAAGAGGTGGCTGTGGTTTAGTTTACACTAATGGGGGATACTGTATTTGATGGATGATTTCCTGTCTTAAGTCTGGCAGTTGAAAACAACTCCGAAAGCATGATGTGGGCATGCGGGAGCTGGCACGGACAATACCCACACTGCAAATGACTTGAAAGAGTTTGTTCTAAAATCCTTCGCTCAAAATCCGCCTCTTCAATTGACGGGACTCAAAATTCCTCGCTGCTGTCCAATTATTCCTTTATTTTCCACATTATTCCATATTTACACAAAAAGCAGCCAGTTAATTATTTGACCAGAGGGGTGAAAAAACATTCCTGATCGTGGCGGTGGAGGAAAATGTTTGAGTGAGCGTTAATCACTACCATATGACCACCCATGTGTTAAAGGTAGAGCGCTCAAGCATGTCTGTGATTCAACACCGCTGAAGGACTCCCCTCCTCTCCCTCTTTCATAGATCTGAAGGAGCTCCAAGACAAGAGGAATGCTCGAGGCTCGAGAGGCACCGTGGAATGACGATTAACTTCACATGTTTGATACTTTATGGCAATACTTGAGCTGGCAAGTCGAAAGCAGCCTGCTCATATAGGCCATTAGTTTCAAACTCAACTTTAATCACATTCTTTCATTCATTTGTTTAAAAATCCCACAAGGAATAACAAAATAAATCTGAGAAGTTCAAGATTTGGTTAGTGCCACCATCTTTTTCTTTAATCTTTGATTTTGTGTGTGTGTGTGTGTGTGTGTGTGTGTGTGTGTGTGTGTGTGTGTGTATGAAGTCTTCAAATAGATTTACCTATTTCATCATCTATAGGACCAGTCATGGATTGCATGTAGAAGCTGCTTAATTTTATGACCTCAAATTGCAAAAAATATGGAAACCACTACTCTAAACAAGAGCTGCAACTAATGATTTCTTTCATTGCCACTGAATGTGTAAATAAGTTGTCTGATCTTACTTGATTAATCAGTTTTTCAAACATTTGTTCACATAATTTGTCTATTGTAATTTAGTTTCTTTAAGGTGATGGGGATGTCTTTTTCTTCTTGTTTGCTTGTTTTTTCCCAGCCAACAGCCCAAAAGCTTAAGCTTTTTAATTTACTGTCAAATATAAAAGAAGAAAAGCAGAAAACTCCTCACATTTTAGAAGCTAAACCCAGAGAATATCTTTGATTTTTGCTTGAAAAGTGACTTGAACGATTAGTCGATTACTAATATAGCTGTCAATCAGATTTTTATCTGTTCTACTTTCAACCCATCCTTACCTTGCTGGTTGCCGTGGCGCTGGAGCCTAGGACAACAGGCACGTTGGTCACCTGCACCGACAGGAAGCGGTTGTCGATCAGAGGCCACGCCCCTTCCACCTTACAGGTCTGAAATTCATCTCGGAAAGTCCGTAGGTGCGGGTCTCCGAATAATCCACAGTGAGCGTATTTCTTCTGTTGACCAGAGCCCGACAGGAGCACCCGGTTCTCGTAGTCACACAGCTCCGAGACGGCCGGCCGAGATGTGCTGGGGACCTTGGCGGAGGAGGTGGGCCCATCGCTGGAGCAGTTATGCTGAGAGAATAACTCCTTAATGCGGAAGACGGCGGAGTGGTAGACAAGGTCGCCCCTGCAGCTGCGCGCCTGCCGCCTCGTGCACAGGGCGTACGCCCGCAAGGCGATGCAGTAGTCCACATCGAGAGCCACGTCCTCCTGCAGACCACTAGAGGGTGAGGTAGAAGCCACATACTCCGCATTGCAGCGCTGGATTCGACACTGCTGGCAGTGAGCTGGAAAACAAAGGCAACGACCATAAACCTTTTAATCTGTCATAACATTAATGCAACAAAATAACTTAAAAAATGTTTGCCTCTCTATTTGTTTTCATCAGTAACTTGGGACAGGCATGATTAAACGATAATCGACAATTGATGGTTTAGGATTTTCTTCATCATGTGAAATTCCCATCGATCATACGTAACGTAACGTAAACAGCCCACAGGTTGTGTTGCGTAAGTGATAAGCAACGAATTTCACTATGTGGCAGCAATGAGACATCTTACCAGAGGGGGGCGATACTACTTTTAGGAGAAAGAGAAAACGGAAAAATGTTACTCAGCTGCCTACGAGCTGCTGTCACGGCGGCCACAGATATCAAACGTAAAAATGAAGAGGTCAACGCAAAGTTTGTCGTGAGAACATTTCAAACCAAAAAATGACGAACAACGTAATGTAACGTTACAACCGACCTTGATTAACTTCGATGCATCGTCCTCTCAACCTACCATTCCCTCCGTTTGAGCACAGTAAATAACGTTTTCCTACTAAGTTATTATTGTTTGATGTGATTGGTTTTTTTTTAATTGTTTACAAATGAGGCTCAATTGTGTTTAAGCACATCGTAGTGTCATAGGCTCGCCTCAGCTGTTTTCACGTTCCATGTACTGCATATCTCTTTTTTCTTTTAAGTTAAACAGTTAAACTTTTACTGCCTTGCCTGAGAGGACTGCTGTTGGACTTTAAGTTCTTCTTGGAATAAAAACTTAGCTGAGGAAAAATGCGCTGTATTTTTTATTTTATGTCATAGGCCTTTTTAATACAAAAAACAACGACTGAATCGATAACTGATCGTTAATTTTCCTGACGATTTACATGCCCGTCCTTATTAATAACCTCACTCTCTGCAAACATAACGGCAAAAAGATAAATAAAAGTTTACTCTCACGAAGAAATCCAAAATCCATCTGACATTTATTGGTGCATTACCTCAGCGCAGTGCACTGAGCAGCAGAGTCAAAACTTTTCCACTATCAAGTTTAGCTCAATCAGGAGAGCCATTAAAACCCAAATGCGTGAGCTCACGAGGCCACGGTCCCACACTGTGCTCCAGAGTCAGTCAAAACTTATTTCCTCCGACCAGCCCTCACAGAAATAGCATGCAGCCTCACTGTAGGAGGAAACCAACCTGTGTTAGTTTGCCTGAGGGTGCTGAATGTGGTTTGGCTGTGGCTGAGGTAATTGAAGTCCATTAAGCTACACTATACAGCACGGCAGGGGCTTGGTGTGTTGGGGCCGCTAACTTGGAGATGATCACAAGAAGATTATCACAAAAAAAGTCACACTCGGGGTCCAAACTGGAAGCTGGAGTAGTGGCGATGAGATATTTGGGTTGTATGACCTAGAATTCAGGGCCTCTTGTGAAGTTATGACTCACAGGTGGCACATTTATGATCGAGGAAAACAAAGAACTGCAACTATTTCTGTGGGAAGTCACAGTCTGGATATTCGTCAAGCTCGTTTCAGCGTTGTGTTTCTTTCCAGTGCTGACTGCGATATTAACTCCTGCTGTACTGGGGATATATTTTCCATTCCAGATCAGCACGAACCTGCATCCACAACAAATACTTCACTCTTACCGCAAAACCGGGATCAGTTGCATCAGACTCCTCTGCTATTGTGGCAGAATAATCGACTGTTTACTCCAAAGCTCCATCTAATCTCCGAACAACATGGGCTAAGACAAAAAGGAGAGCTCTGAGATTTCACACCAGTGTACATGCATATTTCTGCCCTTCCCTACATACATCAGATGCACTAAAGGGGGCATGACAGATGATTAATGGATCTCGCAGTTGCTGCACTTCAGCACAAGCACTGATAAAACGGAGATGGAGTGCGAGAGGTCAAGTTAGAGCCATTCAGCATCCCTGCTCTGAATTCCAACTAGCCTCCCCCGTCTCACTGCGAGGTCACACGAGTCCGCTGTGATTGGCACTTTTTGACAATCACTGCCTGCACAGCCATCAACAACCACACATCTCCCTGAAGGGTCTTTATGCCCCTGCACTTAGGAGGCTACCAACAACTTTGAGGACCATGTGGGGAATATGGGAACAGACAACAGACAAGCAAAAGGACCACACAAACAGAACTTAGCCTAAATATTAGTATTTTATGGATAAGTGGAGTTTAGTGAGAGCTGGAGATAAAGATGCTGTTTATTATTGGCTTTAGGCTGCACAGTAACAAGTTAAAATACCAAATATTTTTACTAACATAGCTCAAAATTAGAACAAAACAAGACTGAAAGACTTTCAGATGGGATTAAATAGGTTAGACTGTTAGACTCATAGTGATTACACTGTGACACTGTCTGATTTAAATAAACTTTAATAATAAAAAAAACAATGTTCAATGTTTTGCACACAGCTGGACACAAGTACATGTTAATAAAGTGTTACATATTTTAGAATAACCTTCATTACCCACTGTCCAAGAGCATATCAGCTAGGGGTGGGTATGGGCAAGGACTTCACGATATGAAACGCATCATGATACATAGATCACGATACGATTATATCACGATACGCCGCGATATATTGCAATAACCCACATGGTTAACTGAAAATGTAGAAACAGAGCTGAAAAACAGTTTGCTTGGTACAATCTGGATAGTCTTTATACATCACATCCCATTAATTAAAAAAATTTAGCTGACAAATTGAATCAGAACAATTTAATTTGAAATTTCCTTTCCAGTTTATCTGAACGGTGTTGGCAAATTACTAAACACACTGATGTAGCTGCCATCAATTAAAGGGCACTCTAGCACTTCAACTGAACACACTGACGTTAAAAACATGAAAATAAAGTTCGGAAGTTGTTTTTTTTCAGTCACTGAACTCTAATGGTGGGTTTTGGCAAGGACTAAGATACAATACGACGCAGTACATCGCAAAAAGAAATATTGTGACGTACTGTCATATCGTTATTTTGGCACAGCCTTAATATTGGCAGCTACTTTCCATATCTCAAAACAACACTTATTTGAAAAAAGAAAACTCTTAGGGGCTACCTCCAGGTTTAATAAAGTAAAAGTTTAAAAAGAGGAATCTGAGGTGCCTTCAGGGGTCTTTACATAAGGTGCTAGATTAAGATTTGTACATTTTATTATTACTATTTTCAAGATTTCTAATGTCACACAACACATTAAGTTAACTTCTGTTCTATGTTCCAAAAATATTGATGTCTGACAACTTTTAATCATTTTACTTTGAATATTTTTGTAGACTAATACTACAAAAAACCGTATAAAAAGACAGACAACCGTCACTACATGCCAATATTGCCAAGAGGGTTTTAACTTTGTGTATCTACATTAACATAAACACAAAGTCAGGAGCTGTTCACGTCAGATGAAATAAAAAACAACCCGTACAAACGCTGCTGCAGAGTTTGTTTGGTTTCTGGTCTCTGGCAGCAGGATGGAGGAGCGACCAGCACGTTCAGAGGCCAAAAAGTTGGACCCCCATGCATGGTAGCTAACAAAGTTAATAAATGAAGCATGAATAGGGGGAAATACCACGGTCCGCTTTGCTTTGCCAATGACTAAAACACTCAAAACTATGTGACAAAGTTAGCCTCGCGGTTTGAATAGTAATGCTGCACATTTGGCGACCTATTAGCGGCGTTTTTGGGGTTTAAAAAAAAACAAGCTCCGTGGTTTTCTTGGTCCGACTGCGGGTGCTGGACGCAAGCTTGCTAGCTGTTTATGAGCTATGCTAACTGGGAGCTAAACCGTAACTCCCACAAGTTGACAAAACCGTAACAGCGGCGGTGTTTAACTTATGTGTTGTAACGTTAAAGCGTGATAACTGTTAGGTGGTGGGTTGGAGCTTGTGTGGTGTTGTAGTTTAAAGCGGCAATTGTTTTAAATTTGTTCAAGGAGAATCCGTGAAGTGAGTTAACGTTAACTCGTGCTGCTCGGCTAGCAGCGATACAAGTGTTGCGGCGCAGGCTGAGGGGCTGGATACTCAGGACATTAACTTACTTTGTCCCCGCAGTGGACGGGATACTGCTAAACAACAGGCGCTTTTCTCCCAATTTAAGCATAAAAACCACTCAAATTTAGTTTAAAAAGCATGCGAGAGACGGCCAAACGCAGTTAAAGAGTTAAGTTCAGGCACACAACGCCAGGAAAAAAAAAAAAAAGTGAACTTTTTCCATCTCCACCTCCATTCTGGTGGAAAGCGGGACGCAGCTTTGCATGAAGGAGCGGAGTGAGTGGAGGAGCACGGATTGAAAAAGCACCACTTACCTGGTCGAAACAGCAGCGAAAGTAAAACCATCGTCAACGTTACACAGTCCCAAAGCTGCCGCTTAGCCGTGATTTGTGGTCCGCTTCTCCCCATACCAATCCATTCAGTTAGAATGGAGTTCTTCGGCTGCTTCTCATCGACGCTGTGGCTGCGGGAAATCAGACAAAAATTCGTCTTCCTTCCCAAGCGCTGTCATTCAAAAGGGGCCCCTGTCTTCAGGGCGGCTCTACGAGGGAGGGGTCTAAAGTGTAGACGGGGCCCAGAGGTGATTGCTGGCCAATGAAACACTAATTATTCACTAACCACTTGATATTTACATGTAGTGGCAATTACTGGGGATGAGGACAGTGGAAAAGTGCCTTCAACGACAGAGGGGGCGGTGTGAAATTATAAATGCCCTGATTATAATTGAGAAATCACAGGGTGTTGTGGTTGTGATTATATTACAACTGATGATTATCTGCACATACACAATATATCCGTGCTTAAGGCAGAGCTTGGAGCTGTTTGGTATATTCAGAAGTGACAATAAATGGAACTTTTGGCAACACTGTCTACAAAGCCTGTCTCTATAATGCATTATAACACATAATGAACATGTCAGGCACATTATAACACATAATGAACACACTTATAATGCATTATATGTGGTTATGGCACTCTAAGGGTTAGAGTTAACCCTAACCTTGTTCATAACTGTGATTTGATTATTATTATACAGCACTGTAGAATATAACGCATTATAGGTATGGTCATAATGCATTGTAGGTGGATGCTTTAAGTAAAGTGTTACTGAACTTTTCTCCCGCAGAGCTGAAATAAGACTAGCAGAAATTAAACTCTCTTTGCACTACAAAGCTCTTCTTTGACTCCCCCTCCTCCTGTGGACAAATGTTTGTGTGTTTTCAGCATTAAGTGGGATTCTCCCACCTGTTGTTTTCTCACTCTTGACTTAGCGCTTAAATAATACAGTTTGATTGATGACTGTGTGTGCAAAGTGATAGATTAAATCTTGCTTGGGCTATTTTAAAACAATTGCCTAATAACTGCACTCCTGTTGCTAGGGTTTTCTCCTTTAGGCTGACTAGATTTTATATTTCGATATATACATGCCTTCTTCAGTCATTTTTTGGTCACAAAGTGGAGTTTTCTTTGCCAAAAACATGGGCACCGACTGTTTTCGTCACTTAACAAAAGTCAGAGAAAATACTCTGACTCCATTATTTTCTCTCAGCAAATCTCAGTGTGCTATTAATCTTTCCATTACATTTTCAGTTAGCAACTTGTATGTTGCTTTTTTTTTTCTTTTTGCGGCCAAGTTTCCATCTCTCTCACTCCTTCGGCTTCAGCGACACTCCGTCTTTCATTTGCACAGCTGCTGTGAGGCCGGACCATCTGCGAGCCACATACTCACCAGCTTTCCGTCTCTGAGACGCACGCTGAGGCTTCTGAGATGCAAACATGAGGAATTTTAATGTTTCAACCAATTACAGAATGAAATATTGATATTAAGAAAATCTGCATTAGAAGTTTGCGTGATTTCTAGAATTAGATTAAAAGCTGGAGCATTTGTTTTGGTGCAGCTGGAGCATTTGGCTTGTAGCTGTGGGTCTCCCTCTGCGCCTCCCTCCTGACTTTATGAGAGAGAAGTGAACCCAGACAGTTATTGGATCACTGGTTTTTCTATACACATGCAGGCTCCTCCGGCCACACAATTGTGTGATTCAGGTGGCCTGTCAGTCTTGTGAAAGGTCTTCACAGGCCCATGTTGATGTGGGGCTGATATATATAGTGGAGGGGAAAACGAAGACAGCTCAACCCAAGTGGAACGTTTGGATTGTTCCGAGCTGCCAGAAAGGCCTCTGTCACACTGGATCCACTGTGCCAAGTTTATCCCCCAGAGGGCTCTACCTTACTCTGTTTGTTCAGCTAATTTTGGAGGTTTGCTTGGTTGATCTGCTTTATGGCCATGCTTTATGGTCACATTTTAAATCCCTTCAAACAGGTTGCACTTTAGAATTTCTCTGTGACAGCTTGGACTTGTGACGCAGTGCAGGAGGGAGATCTGTTGATGCCGTGGGTAGTGTTGTAGTCATGATCACACTAACCGAGACCAGGACTTAACTAAGACCAGAGTATGCCAAGACCGAAATGTTAAGGGGCTGAGAACGAGTTGAGACCAAGACCATTAAACAATTTTCCTCTGATTTTGAGGTGACGACAGAAGTTAAATGTTGTCTTAGTCGTCTCAGTAAGCACTGCCTTGCAAAGCTGCAATCTACCGAGTGTTTTGCATGTCATTTTGCGTATGAATTTTCTATGATAAGGTAACCGAACTTAGATGAATCAAAAACTCAAACTACAAGTGACTTACATTATTGGCTGCATTACTTCCAATCACAGTAATTATGTTAACAAATAAATG
>JAQLOL010000020.1:22248474-22263964 GCA_029783665.1 Naso thynnoides
TGGCTGCATTACTTCCAATCACAGTAATTATGTTAACAAATAAATGGTCTTGACTGGTCTCTATCAAAAATCCTGTCCCGCTATTTCTGAGACCGAGAAAAGACGGGGTCAAAATGTGTTTGATTCCGAGGGAAGACCGAGACCCTCTAAAAGTGGTCTTGAGACTAAGACCGATCTCGAGTACTACAACACTAGCTGTGGGTTTGCTGTACTGCAATTAAAGTGAATTCCTGCAGAACAAGACTCACCTCTTTTGGCGTCTGTCTTCAGAAGCAAGGGATGACATTTCCTACAAAGAAAAACACATTGTTTACTTCAGTTTCTAACAGCAAAATGTAAGAAAATGCTCCTTTTTATTGTAATGATGACAGAAATAAGATCTGTTTCATTTAAAATGAAGGACAACACAATCAAAGCCAGAGTTTCCCTCAATAAGCTGCTATCTACTCAATGAGCTAAGGTTCCACACTGCGGGACTGATGACCACTGAAGCAAACAGTTAATTGATCCAGGTGGATGGTAAGGATGAATTCAGCACATGAAAGAAACTCCGAAACCGCCTGTCAGGCTTGATGGGCGGAGAAAGACCTCTTTCTTCCCACGTTTCCTTATGAGCGTATTGCATTGCATGACCCAGCAACAGGCCTATGTATGTGCTACCAGCTGTAGTTTGAGAAAGTGGGCGCAGTATTTCAGGTAAAAACAGGAATGATATATTTCTCCTGCTGACAGTGGGTCGCCTGTTCAGGTACAATGGGGGGGGGTCTACAGAGGCATTTTTGTGGAAAACAAAATAAAAAAATGTTTAAAGTTTAAGACAAATATTAAGAATTTCTGATGGAGACACAAGAACAGAGCACGTAAAGCAGTGCTACACTATAAAAACTAAAGACATAGCGACAGAAAATGTGGAAAGTGAAGTGAACGGGAGTTGAACAAGAAAGAATGGGAGAAAGGGGGGAAGGGAGAAGGAAGGGGGAGAAAAAGAGGGAGTGAGGGATTGGGTTTCCTCTGACTGTGTGTCTGGGCAGCTCCACATGTTCCTCATTAAGGTCCTCACACTGTGGGACCAGCTCCACACCGGGATGCTTGTTTTTGTTATTAGGCCCAACGTGCTGCGGTCTGGTGGAAGCCCGAAAAACAGGGCAGCTCCCGGACCATCTCCACCACTCGCTGTCCTCAAACCGAGGAAAAACTAACTGAAGTGACCTCACATATCTGCACCACAACATGGTCCACATACAGTACTCCATGTGAACCTGTTGGCAATCCAGTTATACATTCATACAACTGGAAAATTTAGATTCAAATGATGTGATACGCATAAATATGCGTCTGTATTGCATTTTTCTAAGCTTATATACTGCACTACTTTGAGCCATTTGTTCTCTTTGCCTGTTTTGGCTGTGAAACTGAAACAATTTCTTCCTCCTGGAAAAGCAGTGTTTACAAAATAATAAAAACTACAGTTGCAGGAAATTGTTGATGTGTCACGCTTCTGATTTTTTGGCCAATTTCATGCCCATCTAGATTAGACAACTGAGACATGTATCATGTTTCTTCTGGGAGCTGATAAAATCAGAGATTGGGATCAGAAGGAGCACGCGCCCTCTGTAGCCTCCACTAGCACCGCACGGTTGCAATAGGAAAGACACACTTATTGAATTTTAAACAGGAACTAGAGCAAATTGACTTTTTTTTTTCTTTTTTTTTTGACTGAGGGCCTCTGTCTAAAATGAAGTGGCCTATAGCAAAGCTGAGAGAGCAGCGTCAGAGAGGGAGAAATGCAGAAAGCGAGTGTGTCTGGTTCAGGCCTCTCGCTGGTAGAGGGGAACTGTTATCTCAGTGGAGATAAGGGAAACTGTGGTGTGAGTGTATACGGGGCAGCACTGATAGCATCTCTGCTCAAGGATCCTACTTACGGAGCCCTGATTGATAGCTGACAGCACACACAGGGGGGCTTTAGGAGTGTTTTTGTAGGTACCCCTCAATAGGTATCCATGCAGGCATCTGTTTACTGTGACTCCTTGGATCTTTGTCTCTCAGAGTAAACAGAGATTATCACACATGCATGTTATCTGTGAAAAAAGCCAAGGTGCCGCACCTCCTGAAAACTTTTGAGTGGCATAAAATAAAGATTAGATTTTCATTCTTAATTTTTTTCTCTAATTCTTTCTAACTTTATGTTTGTTCTTCCTGTCTTCACCACACTGAACCAAAACTCCTCTCCTCTTCCTTCCTCCGTCCTCAAAGAACAAATGTTGACACAGCGTCAAGCTCCGTGCTCATGAATAGACAGTCAACTGACAGGTAACCCTAGCTCCAGGGTCGCAGGGTCATCCCAGCCTGATGAGGGATGATGGGTAAAATAAATGCAAAGCAGCACACAGAGGGACCTGTGATGTCCTCGGCCTAAAGGGAGAGAGTTCAGGGCCATTTGACCTCTGACCTAAACCAGACTTATGTGTTTGTGTGTGTGTGTTTTCAGGGTTAAACCTCTGCCCGATCTTGAATTCTCCAATATTTTTCTACTTTCTTTTTTTCTCCTGGCTGATTGTTTTTCAAACAAATAAATCCAGGAGCAAAAACAGCTTAATGCTCGGCTTCACTGAGCAGCCTGTGAAGCTGATTCCAATGCATAACTTTGAAAATGCCTCGTCTTTGTTTTTTCATGACAGCAATCCCCCGCTTCCAGTCATTTAAGCCATGATACAAAGTGGAAACTACAAATTGCTTTGTAATGATCTATGACAACTCGGCTCCCAGACACCTCTCCACGAAGCAGCTTAAGGATTAACTCAATATTTTCGTCATTTCTCAACTTGCAATGTGTATTTTCAATGTTTATTTTATCTCCAAAGAAAAATGTTCTTACTAAATTGCTTTCATCTTATCAAAAGACTATCAGATGCTAAGTGGGAATTTCAAAATGAGATGTTTATTGCTAACATTCATCATCAAATAAGTAGTATTTCCATTACATGCAATTACAAAGAAGATCCGAACCCTTTTTTCTTTTGTCTTTTACTTTCTGCTGATGCTTTTACACTTAATATTTTAGGGAAAGTATTTCTCTTTCTCCATCGGTTCACACTTTTTAAACAGATCTTTATAACGTGAAAGAAATCCTGGAAATCATGTCTAAAGTCCCTCCTCCAATCTGCAGCCCGATGTGCGGCGTCTTAAAAGCTTATTTAGCTTTTCCGCCATGTGACGCCAGTTGTGCTCTCAGGCGCTTGCCCTTAACACCTGACAGCCTGAGGCTTAATCTGCAGACACATTCACGATCAAATGTGTCCTTCATTTAAAAGTCACTATTGTTGAGGATGACAGCCTTGAACCGGGAATAGACAGAAAGACAATAACTCATGAGTGTGTAATTTTTAACTTTTTTAATTCACCTGATTTTTAGCTGAGAAGGCATCCTGAGAATGTCACCTTCTACTCGAGTCGGTTAAAGGCTGTGAAATATGGAGGAACATAGTGAGGGTGTATGCACACTTCTACCAATCAGGTATGATTGACTCACTGCTCAGCGCTACAAGCACAGATCTGTTAGGTGGAAAAAAAGTCCACATGAAGTGCTGGAAAATTGATACGGCTGTCTCACCCCTCCTTTTTTAGCAGATGTTTCTCACATTCACATTTACTTCCAAGAAAAAAAAACTCCTTATATGGTAATATTGCATCGTGCATGTCACGATCTATAGGCGACGCATCGCTCAACTCATCACCTGCTCTGTTTGCGTTGATGAGCGGCTTTATTTGAAACTCCTGCACGTAAGTGAATCATCTGCCAGATCCTTAGACAAATATTTTCACTGGCAAAATAACACTCAAATCCATCCCAACACTGTTTTATGTCTATCAACATTATTTTATCTCTGTGATATCTTGATTAGCATCTTCAGGCTTGTATGAATCTGAGGATGTTATGAGTAATGCAAGAGTAAAGGGAAAAAAAAATAAACTTACCTTCGATCAGTGTGTTTTTGGAATATGCTGTATTGTGAATTGCTCTAACAGCAGTTTGAACTGGCGTTGGCAGTTAACCCTCGTTCCCCTTACAACTTCAGCTGGCCGACTAAGAAGTTGGGCAGCTACAGGGACAGATAGCGATTGGAATCAAGGCACATGACAACAGCTGTCTGTTTCAAGAATCGGCACTTTGATTAGAGTAGGATGGTAGTGAGCGATGTGGCCTAATTCCAACATATCTGGGTAGGGCACTTCTGTGAAGAGAAGGGGGGGAAAAAAGCATATAATGGAAAAAAGATTGAGGCACAATGATGCATGCATTTTCAGGAACACCTGCAAACACACCCACACTTATGCTACACTTATGCTGCTTATTCGTAGATATTCATAGGCTAGAAAAGCATGTGTCACACTTGGAAAGCTTCCCATATTCCTCAGAAGTCCATCAAACACACAGACAGAAGGATATGAGTGCAGTCGACCACTGGCCCCATGTGTAAGCTGAGCATGTGTGCAACGTGAATGAGGCCTCTGTCTGTTATTATGGGCGCTCCTCATCCACCACCCCAGACCCACCCTGACAGTATCTATCTCTCTCCCCTCTTGCAGCAATTCTTTATGTGTTTTGGCTGCACTTTTGTGGTTCAAACACCCGTGACACTGCTGTTTGTGCTTGGTAACAATCACCAAAACACCATGCACCCACAGCTTTACCTTCACCTACCCCTTTTTATGTGGCATCACAGTTAAAGCAAGATATGAGCAGAATTCACAAGCAAGAGGGATCATGCCCTTTAATGTGTGTTTGGTTATCAGTGTGCTGCTGCAAACAGGCCGAGGAGATGTGAATGTGATTAACCTTGCTAGACTGACTCAGCGTGCTCGCTCCGGGATATAAGCATGAGTTCCTAGTGATTTATAGATGTGGAGAAGTCAGCCACAAGGCCTCAGGCTGAGGGAGCGAGAGAGAGAGCTAGAGAGAGAGAGAGAGAGAGAGCAAAACAACAGTACTTAATTTAAGTCTGACAAATATTCTGCAGGAAATCCATACAGACTGCTCCATCAAATCTTTCAGACCCCCTGGTTCTTCCCCAGTTGTAAATTGCAACTTGTAAACTCAAACATTCCACATTAACAAAGCTGAAAGAAGAAAAAACACATTGTCTGCTTAAGTTTACTTTGTGCAGTAATACACCATACTGTTTCTGTCTCGCTCAGACAGCATACAAAATGCATCTTTGCAAGCTCCCTGGGAAATGCGCCTTGGAGCAGATGTGAATTTCCAATAAAAGATTCGTAATCCCGCGTGCATTTTTCAAAGTTGTGAAATTGCAAAATACCTCATAGGCTTCGTATGATTCACCCTGCATTGTTCTTTCCTCCCTCCCAGAGTTTGTTCTGTCCAATCTTTTTTGGCAAGCAGCTGTTCGCGCAGACAGCTGCGTCGGCCGCTTTTCGCAGCCGAGAGGCAATTAAAAAAATCAAGCCAATGTTGTGTTTCAGTTGATCCTTTTCTATTTCTACATGTAATCCCCTCTCTCATGCCTCCCCCCTCTCTTCTACGCACACACGCCAGCTCGCTCTCACTCACTCACACACACACACACACACACACACGCTCACAAACATCGTCATCAAGAGTGAGATGGTGTCGAGATTCACTTTTTTTTTTCTCTAAAGACAAACGCCCCAAATTGCAGTGGCATGGCACTGTTGGATTTGAGGCATTATTGAGGCCAGAGCTGAGAGGAGCCATGTAATCTCGAAGATTTACTGGCCCACAGATTTTTTCCATATCTTCTTCAGTGGAGGTATGCGGCCACACAAAGTCTGACTGGCGTCACGGTGGCATTTAGAGAGTTAAATCGAGCTGAGGCCGTGCCTTGTGCCACAAGCACTGATGCATTCTTATAAGGTTGTGCGTACATAAACACACACATTCATACAAGAGTTTGCATGCCCACTTGTGCTCTCTTCCAAACACACATACACATACACACACACATACATGCATTGTCCATGCCTCCAGTTGTTCCGTCCTCTCATGACACACAGCAGGTGTGAGGCAGAGTGTGATTTAGCCGAGCTGGGTGGGGGCGGCTTTATGATCTGCAGTCTTAACAACAGCTTTTCTATTGTTTCTAATATGTGTGTGCTCTTTTTGGAATTGATTTGGAGAATGTAATGGGATTAAGCCATTGGCCACGCACTTTGGCTCCCAACAGACACATATACGAAACATGATCTCATCAGACTTGCCGTGGAGGAAAGATTCATATTATTGTCGCGGTTAATTATTTTGAATTTTGGAGCATTTTTGACATTAGCAGAGTAATCCCTCTCCGGACACGATCCCATAATCATCACCCAACATGGTGCCAAACTGGCTTGAGTATCAAAGCCCTCAGTCAGCTGCAGTCACATAGAGAGTGATGGCCTTGGATCGAAGGACAAGCTCTCAAATGCATCCACGAGCTGCCGCGGTGTTCTGTAGGTGAAGCTGAGGTAGAGGACGGACGATAAATGAGACAGAACTTATGCTGACTTGGAATCAAAAGTCAAGCGGATTTTTCTGCAAGAAAACTACAGAAGCAAGCCGAACTTTCGTGTAAAGATCTTTTGTTGGGGATTATCCATTGTCCTTATTTAAATGCTGGAATTTGTGTTACTGCATGTAATTATCCTTTGTCAGCATCAGCCACATAGGTTACATAAACCACGCCCATTTTCCCCAAAATAGCTTCATCTATGAGATATCATTTATTTACATTTTGTCCAAATCCAATAAACATTGCAGACTGAAAAGTGTGATAAGGTTTGTAGAAAAATAAAAGGTCTCAGTCAAAATCTAATGACGCTTTCTATGAAGCTTGTTTCTATAATGTATCAATACACATTATGAACATATCTAACACATTAAAAGGCATTATGAACACACTTATAATGCATTATATTATATATCCAAGAAGTCCCTTGAGATTTAAAATCACTTTTCTGAGGGAGACCTGTCCAAGACAGCACACAAGTCACAGTTTTAACAGATTTAAAACATACAAAGTACACAAACATTAAAGACACAAGAGGGAAAGCTACAGATTAGTTAAAACAGTTCCATTTTTCAGTTACATAAACTTTTAACAGGACTTTAAAACTTCCCAGTAGGACCAAATTATCAGGATGTAGTCTACCCTGCAGATTATTTCATATCCGAGGAGCAAGAAAGGAGAAGGCTTTTAACTTTTAATTCCTGGTTTCACCTAAAAGACCATTTAAATGTCCATTTATGTCCGTTACGAAGCACTAGTTCCTGGATCTCATGAGAATGTGTTGCTGAGACAAAGACAGGTCTCGAACAAAGTTAATTTTCTCCTTATTTATGTGTCTGAAAAATTTAATTTTTGTGTCCGAATGTTTTGAAGATATATCTCATGTTAAAATCGTTCCCAATGTGCATCTTGGTGACAACAGGGCAAAGCATTGGTCATAATCTGTGATCATGTTCATTTGTCCTATAAGAATGAATGGACTCCAACTCTATCTGCAAGGGGGGAAATGTCCCCTCTGTCCCCCCTGGGATTTACGCCATTATGGTCCAATTTTAACAACATTTGTACAAGATAGCAGCGATCTCTGCTGATGGTAAGAGGTCATAAAGAATGGTATGCTTCTTTAAAACTACACCAGTACAAAGACAGAAGATAATCTGTATAATATGACAATGATATATAACTTAATACCCACCAAGCTTTACTGAGGAAAGAGTACTTTTTATATTCAAAACTGGCTTGCAGTGGTACAACATGAAATGCTGAACAAGCAATTATTTTCCCACTCTTCAGAAAAGTAAACATCTCTGCCAGCGCTGCCAGTTCTTATGGCTGCAACTCATTCTGAGCTCTGGAAGCCGAACAAGTTCAGATTTTATTTTCCACAACTTAAATTGAAATGTGCCAAGATCATTATTCATCCTCGGATGGAGATTTATTTTGGTTTGCAGGAGAACTATCAAATGTGTGGCAAGAATAGCCAAAACTTTCTCCTTTTATACTCTCAGCACACACTAATGAAGTTCCAGTAAAGAACCCTTCAATCAGTGATATACGGCAGATTCAAGGTAAAGCAACTCACTTTTTTCTCCTCTCCCTCCACAAAATAAAATTATATTTTCATCTAAAATTTTCTCTTCTCGTGGTTTGTCTTTTGCTCTTGCTGCCTCTCTGTGCATTATTCCCAGCAGATGCCATCACTTTGTCAGCGCAGAGCATAATTGTCTCTAACCAAAGAGATGATCCACATGATTTATTTGTAATTGCTGGTGCACAGACAGGCCATTATATACACTGAATGGCAGGCTTGAACCAGCTGTGGGCTCTGTGGACTATTTCCACACACACTGAATAGGTCTATCTTTAAAAAGCGCACCCATCCTTCCTCTGGGAAGACGGGAAGCACGGATCATATGGGATGGTGATTTCTAACTTCCTCTGGAAAGTCTAGTCTAATGATGGCCAGGGATAAAGGGGCCATCATCTTTCCTGCGCCCCCATACCCGAAGACTCATGTCTGCCACATGTGTGCTGCAGCATCCAGATGCCCATAGGATAGTTATTTCTTTATGTTATCAGTCCAGGAAGAGTGGTTGAGTGAGAGCTGCCAGTCACAGAGGTACAGGTTGATTTATTTTTAGGGATGCACTAAATAGTTGGCTGAAAAAAGTGAAAAACAGCCCTATCAGCGTTCGGCCAAATAGGTCAAAAGGCCAAACAATTTTTACTGAACGTGTGTTTTTGATGGTGTGATCAAACAGAAATTCATCGAAATATTTCTGTTTATACATGTGTCTATATCTATCGCAGCGGCTAGCGTGGAATGAAGGGGGTGCGTGCTGATATGGTAAAATGCATAAAACGCAGCATGACGAGCAGTTTGCTGCGCTAAAGCTAGTTGAGTGTGAGAAAAAGACGACATCAGCATTAGCAGCAGTGAAACGAAAGCTCCTCCTCACATTAGTCCACGCACGCCCACTCCACCGACCGTAGCTTACTCTTTAACCCCAAAAATGATGACACGAGACGTTTCACTAAGTCAGACATCACTTTAGTGAGTAAAAAAGGAGATTTACATGATGTTAGTTCGTGACTGACTGAGAAATACAACTTGGCTGCTAACAACAGCCAGAGCACCAGAGTGAGTCTGAAGTCAACAGAGAGCAATAAGTTCTCTCTCTCTCTCTCTTCCACTCGGAGAGCATCATGGGTAATGAAGTCTGACAAGACCTAACAGTTAACTTATGGCATCTAATCTTGAAATTATTCTTTGTTTCTTTGTACTTGTAAATCTCACATCAAATATCAAATGAAATATAGCCTTTTTTTTAACTCAATGTTTTACATTAACCGTTAAATATGTAATATTAACTCAGATGTTTATGCATTATTAACTTATAAATCCTTATTTCCTCAAATAAATTTACAACACCATCCATGGCTGACATCTTTAAAAAGGCAAAAAGGTTTGCCAGTTTCAGTGCCAAAGCAAAAGATAAGTGGGTTTTTTGTTGCTGTAATTTTTTAAGGGATTTTTTTCCTTTGACAAGCTTGACTGAAGCACCTTTATTTAATGTATGCAATGGTGAAAAAATTGGCAAAGTAAATGAAAACTGAAAAAAGAAAACAAAAAGCATTTGGGTTCATTTTTTTGGCCAAGTGCTCCATTATTTTTTGTTTTCAGTTTTCACCACAAATTTCTATTGGTTATTTAGACATTTATGAAATTGATCATATGTTGTAATATGCAATATAGTATGTGTTATGATATCAACTTGAACATTGTTCTTCCTTCTTCTCCTTTTCCTTTCTTTCCTTGTCTTCGACCTGCTTCTCCTCCTCCTCCTCCTCTTCCTCCTGCCCCAGACAGGAGCATTACAGAGTAATAGCAGTCGGCTAGGAGCGCTTTCGTAATTGCCTGGGCTCATGTGCTGTGGAAAGCCAGGGCAGAGGCCAGCGGCATCAAAGTCTGACTGATCATTCCTCAGCCTCCCTGCACCGAAAGAGAGGGGGGACAGAGGAAAAGGAGGGGGAAGAAACACAAATACAGATGGACAAACAAACCAGGGGAAGTCAAAACTGAAGCAGATGTGGCGATAGTGGTAGATGGACAGACAGACGGACGGACAGACGGGAACAGAAGAAGCGGGACGCACGGAGTCAGAGTCACTTGTCCTCCTCCTCTGCTCCAGCACCTGTTAGTCTTTAGCAAACAAAGGGGGTGGCACCAGAAAAAAAAAAATCAAGAAAAACAAAAAAAGTGATGTTGAGGTGACATCATGGATTATTAAGGTGGGAGTGGGTCTAATAAGGGCCTGCTTTGGCCTGGTCGGTAAGGAGGGCAGGAAACTGAGGCAGAAGCAATTTGAGAAGCTGAGGCCTCAGTCTGCAGCTGTGCTCTCAATTTTTCTCTCCCAGCTCCACAGCTGCAAGACTGACAATACTGCAAGTATTTACCCATGACCTCTCCTCTACTTCACAATCCAATGCATGTTTATTTGATATATATGCTACAAAAGAATATACATAAGAATCTGTAATCCATTTTCCAATGTGTGCATGCTTATTCTCTGAATTGAAAGCAAAAAACCTGAATTCTTCACAAAATGAGAAAAATATCTTTGTTGCTGCAAGGTGCAAAACATAAAACATAATGTCAAATATCATCTAAAGTCTTTTTTGAGAGTTATGCTTGGCATTCTTTTCCAGAGAAGCTTGAGTCAGTGGAGCAGCTTACTTCTTATTCATGTCATGTGTTTTTCCATGGAGACACTCTAACATGAGCAGCGCTAGCATGGAAAACACACAGTCATCTCAGCAGATGTTGTCCAGAGCACAAAGATTAGTGCAGGCTACAGTAAAACAATGAGGGGAGGGTTTATACGATGCTGCTGGGCGATGCTGCTGCACCGCACACTATGATCACAGTCACATACTGACAAAAAGATCCCTGACGATCATGATGCTCCTCTTTTGAACTACTAATCAAGTGTGTATGTGTGTGCATTGGAGGCGTGTGCGCAGCATTGTGCCAAACACGACGAATTTATCTCCGGGATCTTTTTACTGGCCGTGTTTAAAGTTGCCAGATTGTGAGCAGCTTCCCCCCCTTTGAAAATATGCTCTGCTTGCAGTGTCAGTGCTGCATTCATCTCTGCAGACGCCTCAATTACAACCCACTGATACTCTTAAAGTCAGAGAGGAGCTCAGGAATGCTCCGGCGGGACCACTGCCAAGCATCACTACAAACACCGTCAGCTCCTAGCACCCCATAGAGAGAGAGAGGGGGAGAGAGAGGGATGATCCTCAGTGTGTTTGCTGACCAAACCAGGAAAGGAGGAGGGGGATAATATGTGGCACCACTCTGAGAGCTGAGCCCTTCGCCATGGCGCTTTTGTTGCCAGATCACAACCAGATGTGCCAAGTGCGTCCAAACAGGAATGACTGTGTGAAAGCAATTTTCAGCAATTTGTCAGATTTTAGAGTCCCCCCTCCTCCTGACGCACCCTCCCCCTGTCTCCTGAAAGACAAATACAAACGTTAGAGGAGCACAACATTCATTCCAAACAGGCTCCCACGAATGCTCGCTCCCTCTTTGCCTCCAGCTCATGCGATGAGAGATATACAGTATAACGACAGAACACGGCGCGACAAGACAAGGCCTGCAGTATTGACAAATAACCGCCCACCTAACTTTCATGCATCAGCGTTACTGAATCTACCGATTCCAAATGTGCAACGCATTTATTAACTCTTTGCTTATAGAGTCAAAAATCCCTGACAATACTCACACACCCTAAATCCATCTCTCTAGCCCTCACTGGGTCGCACAACCTGAATACAGAGAGAAAGAAACAGAAAGAAGTTTGTTGATCTTCCTCTTGACACTTCACAAATTAAAGCTTTACTCTCAAGGTTATGCAACCAGTTAAGACCAACGTTTCTCATCAAGGACGTGACTTCTCTTCTTCTTCTTTTCTCCACACATATTATAAGAAATATAAGAGAGTCTGTTAGCATGTACTGGTCTTGAGGAGTATGTGTGCATAGGTGAAAGGGGAGTTGTTGTGAAGCCAGCTGGGGCTTAAGACGGCAGGTCTGAAAAGTTGGTGGGAGGTGGAGTTATCTTAGAGTGAGCCTACCACACCTCTGCAGCACGCTCCTCACCTCTGCTAGGGGCTACACTGTAAAAAAGCCAACTCCTTTATTTTTTGACATAAAAATGTTTTTTTGAGTTAATAAAACTTTAAAATGTAAATTTATAACATTTCAGGCAATAACTTAAGTAAATCCAGCAAACTAAAGCTGGGCATACACCGTACGATTTTATAAATATTGCTGTTTGATTCCAACTCGCACTGTATGAGTAAACTGGCTGCGATGTAAAGCCAAAACTCACAGTGTATGTGCTCAAACTGTACGGTCCGATCGTCAGCCATGACCTGAGTGCTCACACTGTTTGTGTAAAAACGACACATCAGCCCCCCGCAGACCATCCTGGCTATTGACAACTGACAATAAAGATTTGTTAGAAAGCTCAGAGGCACATTTTTTTACTAGCAACAATACTAACGAAAGCAGGAGCATGCTGCCAAGACCTGTGTGCCAAAACCTCCAAAAAAAAAAAAAAATGTGCCGGCACATATGGACTGGCAAATGGCTCGGAACACATGGACAGCAACATTATGGCTTCTCCATTTTTCAGAGAGAATTGGAGGTTAGTAAGATGCTTTTACTGTTTTTACCATTTGATTACCGTAGCACTCTTTTTTTTTTCCTTGTTGTGTAGTTGCATGTCACCATGGCATTCAGAAGCTCTGTTTGCCTCTTTGGGCAGGCACAGTGAGGAAAAAGGCACTGACGTTGGTGAATCGAGTTGTTGCTATGCTTCAGCTGTGCGAGACCCTGAGTCGGCCAACCAAAATTTCGGACACTTCAGAAATTCATCAGCCGTTCCGGAACAGATAATCGGCGCTCTCTCCCACTTGTACACTGCACGGCAAATGATGCCTGAGGAAGCTGAAATTTGGCCCGACACTAAAACGAGTCATGCTGCTCAGTACTCGGGTCAAAAACAGGCTTAAATTGCACAGTGCATGCCCAGCTTAAGTCATCTATTTTTTTCAAAACTATTTAGTGATTTGCCAATATTTACATCTGTCAGTTGTGATTCAATACATAGAGTTAAAGTTCTCATAACTCTTGTATCTTCGTTGCGGAAAGTGGGAAGGCCAAATTCTTATTTTTCTACTTAAACACCTCTTAGCCTGTTGTCTCAAATCTGACCAAGACGGCACGCATACATCTCGCCGATGTCAGCCTCAGAATGGCAAACTGGCTCATATTTATTTCGTCTGACAAGCATCGGCTGCAGGTGGATATTTTAAGATGTATTTGGCTATTGTCCCAGCTTAACAAATGTCACGACTGAACAAAAAGCTGCGATTTTTTTAATCATCCCTAACTCATTATTAACCCAGAAGCTCAACTTTCCTTGTCAGACGGTGCGATGAAGATGCTGCTCCAAAGCAAAGATGATGATAGCGTCAATGGCACGTGTTTTCGATCTTCCTCAACACCTTTCAAAAAGGCCAGTTTCTCACATGATACCCATCAGCGCAGTGGCTTAGTGGTTAAAGCACCTGGATGAAGTTAGAATTCAAAGTAAGGCAAACTCAAAATGTTTAATTTAATTCGCAAACTTAAAGTTTGTTGCCTTAAAATTCAGAGTTTCTTCTACTTTTTCTATTTTACAGTGATAGATACTTTAGCACCGTATATGTGAGGAAACTGTCAATAACTGTGAGTTGCACTGTGAGAAGATGAATCCATGGTTATAAAAGATGAGATCTGTGGCTCTGCTGAAATTATTTTTGTCCAGGTTTAGTCATGTTATGAGAGTGCAATGCTTTATTGGTTGAGTGTTCTTTTTAGTCAACTAATAATAATCACATTTTCCGAGACACTGGGAGAGAAAGTTTCCTTTTTTTGCCTCTACCTTATTTAGGCCTCTTTCATGGGAAATTGAGGGCAGTGTCTCGTTTTTATAGCTGCCATGAAATGCGTCAGCTCAAGGGATTGGAGAATGGGGGGTTTGAGGTGGATGGTGACTTGTGGTGGGGGTTAGGTATAATACTGCACCTCATTTCCCCTCACTTTACTTAAAAAACTTGCACAAACAACACATCCCCATCGCTCACCGGGGAGGAGAATCATGTGAACCCAGCGGGAAGACCCCATGGGTTCTGCTCTGTTATTTAGCCCCCTCTTGACATCGCCAGAATAATCTAAAGAAATGCCTTTTGTCCCTTGCATGCCATTTCATGCAAGCAGGCAATTCACTGCCAGGGGTGAGGAGGTGTGGTGTGATGAGCCGCGCAACTGCATTTCTTGGCCCAGGGTGTTTGTCACGAAAGCCTCGTTGCAGAACACACAAGCAAACCACGAGCATCAGACAGATGATTCACTTTAGAGCGCTGTGAGAGGACACATGACACTCTTAGATGCTAATTAGTGAACATGTGGAGGCGGTTGGATGCTCATACAGTTAAATCTTTGTTGTTGTGTCATATGTGAATTCCTGGCTGCTTTGTTATGGAGTAAAGTTTTCACGCAGCAATGTTATGTATTTATTTTTAAGAAGATCCCACCCAGTGAGACTGAACTCTCTCCTTTACCTTAAGTCACACTTTTGGAATTGAATTGTGGGACCAGTGAAAGGGACAGTTGTGGGAGGGTTTGCATAACGTTGCTGTCAGTCATGTGTCTTGTTACTGTGAGAGAGAGCTCAAATTCACCACTAATTCCTGTTTTAATTTGTTGCCTCATTGCCCTGGAATCTGAGATAAACTGCCAGCGTTGCTCATCTGTGTAGCGTTGCTAGGATGGTGTTTAACATATTTATTAGAGTTGTTGTCCTGGCTTACAGAACAGAGGGAATGTTGTTGATTCTTAAGAGAAGAGGAATACAGGACCACTCAGCCGCTCCATGTTTTACAGAAATGTAATTACAAGTGGAATACCGCACTTATCGCTTGGAAATATATCTCCATATGATTAAATCAGAGTTGAAATACTCTGTTTTTGGTTATACACCAAAGAAAAGTGAGTGAAAATCAAAAAATGTGGGCTGGACTTTTGATCAAAACTGATCTTGCCACATGTTGGCTGATGCGGTGTCGGCTGTCATAACTCAGAAATCGAGTCACTTGCAGCCAGTAAAACTGTAAAGTTGTGGGTTTTCCCTCGTCGGGGCGTGTGTGTCTAGCATTACAGCAGAAAGATGGACAGCAGCGTTAGAGGCTGCCTACAGGAATCTGTGTGGGTGTGAGAATGGGTGCACATGAGCACACTGTATCCTTTTTTTTAAAGTTTTTTTTCCCTGTCTGTCTGTCTGTCTCGTTTGTGTGTGTGTGTGTGTTTGCACGCACGGTGCTTGTGGTTGATCTGACTCCCATGAGGTGTTT
>JAQLOL010000020.1:22274684-22289676 GCA_029783665.1 Naso thynnoides
CACAGCCCTGTAAAGGATAAGCGGTTACGCATAACGAATGAATGAAGGAATACAGAGCCAAGGAGAGGTGCAGAAGTCTCATGCTCTTTCAGACCACCTAAATTACAATATGCCGATAGGTTAATATGAAATTTTTTATGACACCAAAAATAAACTGCCTACCCCAGCTTTAAGGTTGGTCACCTTGCTGATAAGCTGCAGCCTGTTGCCTCCAGCTCTTCCTTTTTCTGCTGAATGGCTGCTCCTTGTTCTTCCATCAGTCCCTTGCAGAATCATAAAAAGATTTACTTACTTATAATGCCAAAAAAGACAGTAGTCTCATTATTTAGATGCATTTCCTATAAATAAAGTTGAGCTGAGCTGAGTTTTTGATAAATGAATGTGGTTAGAGTGAACCGTGATGACAAACACGCATTTCCTGTGATTGCTTCACCTGATGTTTCACCAGTCAAAGGCTTTTAATGTGAACTCGGAGCAGCAGGGAGTGTTTAGCTGTGGCCTTCAGCTCAAATGAAAAACAATATTGCTGGATTCAACACATGCATTGTTTTTTGTGAATGCTTCATGCATGTGAATCCGGCCTTTGAATAAAAGACTGCTGCAACAGAAACAGTTACTCCGTAGAGAAATAACCTTCCCTATAGCTACTGTCAATAAAAAAAACAGATCCTAAATAGTAAACAGGACTTGATTTTTGAAGCGTTAACGATGAACGTTAAACTTATGTCTTCATGTGATTTAACCCAGAGGTCTAAATTTCTTCCTTCAATGCCTTCAGCAGCCTGAATAGAAGAGAAATGCGACAAGTCCTAATCAATCAATCGACAGGCAGCAGGAGGTTGGGATTGTTTTGCATTTCTTCAGTTTGTTTCTTCCTGGGATTTTTCTTCTCATGACAGGAGGTGCCGCGAGCATACCAACAGTTGAAAGAGGAGCCACATTCTTTCAGCGCAGATTCCTCCATCCCTCCTTTGTTCAAAGTTTGTGTTTGTTTGAGGGGCTTTCCTCACCTTGAACTCTTTTTGTAGTTAAGTAGAACCAACCACAGACAGGGTGAGGCTCGGAAACAGCCTTCTTACTGGCACACTCTTGCACATTAGATTCACGTTATCAGAGAGAGTCTCCCTGTTACAGACGGGCGGCAGAAGTTGCTGAACTCTATTCGTTTACAATATGTGGTCACATTCTGTTGTCATAATGTCAGGCCAGTATTAGCATGTGGGTGATTTTATTGGCTTTTCACAATTACCCGTGTCATGTGGTTTCTGTCAGAGTGAAAGTACAATGAAAGCCCTCCGTGTTTATAGGAGGAACAATTCTCGCGAAACTTGATTGAAGTTGTCTGACTTAGGGAGAGAAGCCTCCTTGTAAAAAGCCAGTAAGTCCTCAGTTCTGCTTGACTGGCGACCAACAACCCCCCCCCCACCACCACCACCACCATCCCCCCAAATGGGAGTCAAACATTCCAGCCTGCATATCCCCCACCGTTGCAATCTTTTTAGAATTAAAAGACAAATTTGGCTTCGGATCCTTTCCCTGGGAGTTCTATTTGTCTTGCATCAGGGTTAAGAAAATAACCTTGTCTTTGCCTCAGCATTGGTCGGGGTCAGGGGGAAGGTGGGGGGCTGGGGCGGGGGCGGGAAGCCTTGCATTCATCCATAGGTCATTGTTACAGTGGAAAGCAGCCGAGGGATGGTCACAATGGAGCTGTGGGGTGAACAGATCCTCTTCTCCTCCTCTGTAGGTTTGTCCACGGACAACTTTTTTCAACAAAGCCGTGGGGGAGAGCGGGGAAATTGAGGCTACCTGTTGCTCGAAACAGCTCAGGCATTATGCATGCTGCCGGCCTGCCACCCTCAGGGGAAGGAGAGTGCAGGCTGCTGATGGAGACTTGGCCGTGGAGCCCAAAAAGCACATCTGGTACACGTTGTGTGGACTTTCTTTTTTCCTTAAAAGTGCAGATGGTCTCGAATTGCTTTTGAAAAAAAAAAAATCTCTCCATTATACAAAAAAACTACTAAAAAATAGAACCAAGGGGAATTTTGACTTTCCTGTCAAGGGTTTATTCTTCCTGGTTCAGACACAGAGAACCTGCACGAGTGTGAACGGAGATACAGCTGCAATGTTACAGATGCCCGTGGAATAAAAACCTGTGGAAGCAGCAGAACCACATTCAACCAGTTGTTCTGTAAAGCGGTTATGTAATGAGACCCAAATGGGTGATGTATGCGTGGGCAGGAGCACCGAGCTGTGGCCTGGCTCCTGTTGACATTGGCCATGTTCTTTAGAATCTGCAGGAATGGATCTGAGCCTGTTTCCAGGCCTCTCACCTCTTTGTCAGTTTTTCTCCTTTTCTGCTGTCATTCCACATGGCTCTTGATATGACAGGCCTGAAACAACAAAAAAAATCACAATATAAAGTAATAGGAGTGTTCGATTAAGATTTGTGAGCGAAGTTCAGTGACAAGAAGCAGAGCAAAGGCTAGAACAAACAACCTGACTTCTCTGCCTCTGCACAAGCCCAGAGCACATGGACCTTTTTTGGCAGAGGCAGACGTCTGTTGACTCACAGACGTGCACCTTGCCAGCTATTCATACCTTCCTTCCACTCTCAACTTGTGTCTACAGCAAATCAGTCAGTGAGCCAGCTAATCAGGGGGGAAATTCAAAAATCTATATCTATCTATCTGTCTATCTAGCTATCTAGCTATCTAGCTGTCTGTCTGTCTGTCTGTATGAAACATATTTACCTTGTGTGACAGCTTGATTTGTGAATTTTTTTTCAGCAATCCATCCTCTCACACTTAGTTGTGCACTTGTGTCAAAGTTAAACACACTGGGTAAGACCAATCAGCTCCCTCTGAGAAACAACTGGCAGCTACATACTTCATTTAGGTGTGACCACCAGCCAGAGTTCATCCGAGAACAACATTGGCAGCTTCCAAAGACGAAATCATAAATGCTGCTACAGTCACGTCACGAGTCCCACCAGAGCTAGAAAATATTTCTTCATGGAAAGAGGAGCAAAGAATCCACTGACGGCTTGACTTGATTGAAAAGATGTTTTGGCTCTTCTCTTGACTCTCTCTGGATGTTAAAATTACCAATAGGCTATGCTGAAAGCGCTCTCCTATTACGTTACATGGTCCATTAATCGAATTGTTTTATTTAAGCCAATGACGGACTGTGATGGACAGATGATTCGTCCAAGTATTACTTAAAAGCGCCTGACCTTTTCAAAAATGTTTCAAAAGACGACTTCCCAGATGGTCTGTGTAACAAATCATCCGACAAGTCAGAATAAAAACATGTTATAGCTGTGTTGATTGTTACATATACACTCTTGGTAACAGTCAATGTACTCACCAAAGATATTGCATTTGGGAATGTCGCAGCATTGAAGTCCAACAGAGCAAAACACGTGTTCAGCTGTTTAGGAAGGTAAGTCAGGAGGTGAACAAGCTAGATTACTCAAACAATGTAATTTAACATTTAAAAGTACGACTTTGAAATATAAATTAAGCATACCCAAAGCATCAGTAATAGTCTCTCATTCCACAGAAAAATTGCACAAGTGCATAACTCAAGTATGGCAGGTGAAAGTTAAACCAGGAAGTCAGTCTGTAAACAGTGATGAATGTTTACAGCTGATAGTTTGGGTAATAATTTTACCTTTGGGCTTTGCTGTCTCTTAAATATTGTAAATTGTATACCTCTAACCCAAACCTGTATGCAGTCAAACGCTAAACATTGTCTCCAGCCACAGATCAACCATCGGACGACGTTGTCGTGCAACCCATCGCAGTGAAGTTCAACATTTTCTCTGAATTATTATTATTTCTTATACAAATCTCTCACAGACAAACCATTAAAAACTGGAAATATTGTGTTCTATAATCAAATACATTCACGTTCTCCAAACTCAAGTGTTTCAGTTTAGAATTCAGTCACAGCTTTTGCCAAATACGCAAAAACAAACATCAAACACTGAACTGAAGTCTTTGTTTGTGACCCGTCGCTGAGCCCATCTCCGAACACAGCTCATGGAAAAACAAAGTGCTGTGCTGTTCCAGAGAGGACAGACTGTCTGCACACGTCTGATCCAGTGGTGAAGGCCGAGATGATGATGATGATGATGATGATAGTCATGCGGACGGGAGACTCGCACATCCATCCCTCTGGAGAACCATCGAGGAGCAAAGATGGGCTCTCCCCCACTGCTCCGGCCCCAGACTGAAGCCTCTGTCTGGAATGCAATCTGCCTGCCATCTGCAGGCCTCCACAGCTCTGTTTGATATTCAAACAAACACCTGTCAAAAGTCCATGTCTCATCACACATAGCTCTTGGAAATTGGCAAAAGTCTCAACTTCTTCCTCGCACCAGAGACAGAGGGGAAGAGGGGCAAATGTGGGTTTTATTCCAACCATCTGTGCATGTGTTAAATATAGATTTTTATAGAGGACTCAAAGGACTAGTTCTACTTTCCACAGAAACGTTAAAAAATAATAGGCCAGTCAATGTGCTGCATTCACCGAGGTGTTTGCGCTTTAAATGATTTCAAATTCAATTTGTTTTTTCCGTCTCAACATCAGCTGGCAGTGCTGATTGAGCTGCGGGTGTGCAGTCGCAGCGTAATGATGCCAAGAGCTTTGGAGGATGTTCTCAGATGGAGGAATTGTCATGGAGCCTTTGAACAAAATCAATTCATGTCCCCCTTTTCCTCCTCCTACTCCCTGCTGTTTTCCACATCACTCTCTCTCCCTCTTTCTGCCTCACTCATATCGAGATGAAGGGTCTGCTGTAGGATGACGGGGCGCTGCTTGGCAGCGATCCAGGGCCCACATCTGCCTGACTGCTGTTCCTCTTTCTTTCTTTCTTTCTTTCTTCCCCCAACAGCCCCCAACAGTACTGGTTCAGTTGTCAGCCCGTTTCAGGGTCTGTCTCAAGGTCTGCAGATGTGTTTCTCAGAGCAGCAATGATGGACTCTCGCAGAGATCTCTTGTGTGAGTGACTAATGGCGCGGAGACATCTCTGACGGCATTGAGGAATGGATTTATCCAATGTCATTTATCACATTGCCTGTCAGGGCCGATATAAATGTCGGATGGAGAGCACACACTCACCTTTGAAACCGACAGTCGCTTCACATGAAATCTGCAGCGAATCACAAGATTAAGTACGTATACAACATTTGACAGGGAAGGATTTGTATCCTTCAATTATTAGAATTAAATTCAGATTTTAGGAGCGGATTAAAGCTTGAGAAGCACATGTTCAAGTTTAAGGTGAGCATGACAAAGACGTCTCCTGGTCAAGGACATAAACAGCTTTAGACAACAATACAACGGCTTCAAGGCCACCTGGTTTTCCCATTTCAGTGACTGTGGCCTGTACGGACCATCTGTGGAGGCTGTATAACTTCAGTTTTCCATGTGTTTTCTCTTGTACCTCTTGTCTACCAAAATTAGCAGGTCTACCTGTGTTTTTTAAATGTGGGTCGACCCACTAAAACTCATCTTAAGACCCCATTCCCACATCCCACGGGCAAGGCAGCCCCATTCTGTGAATTTTATGCGAAGCATTGTATTCGGATGATAGAGTGTCAACACGCTGTGTTGTGTGGAAACATGGTTTGAACATGGTGTGAGACAAATGCGTGTCAACTTTTATATTAAGTATGATTAATGACAAATGCAGGTGTATCAGAAATTAATCTGGGGATCTGGTTGAAAACGCTCCGCAGTTGTATAAAAGCGTAGGAGCTCAAATCATCTTTGCGTCGGAGGAGAAGCGATATGAAATTTGTAAATGAATACAGAGTGAAATATGAGTCATTAGCACTATAACTGTTGCGTCACAAAATAACCTGTGTGTGCTGCACTCTTATGCCCACAGCTACAGAGCGATTTCTGTATGCTGGGTGATCAGGCTGGATTATTATTGCAGGGAGAGAGAACGGCGTGCTGGGTGAGCTCGGCTTGTCCTAACAAAAGTACTGATGCTTATAGAGACACAAGTTGGGCAGAAACATTTTCAGCTTTGTGACCTTTGGTGTTCATTTCTGTAAGTGTTAAGTCCATCAAATGTTAAAATCCTGCACCTCGCCTGGATGACATGACACAGCAGATGAAGAAGGAAAAGAAAGGCACTGGGAATTGTGTCAGAAATTAGCGAGTTCACCCGGGTCTTATGTTTACATCAATAGCCGAGCCGAGCCGAGCCGCAGCGAGGTGAGAAAAACTCGCATTTACTGCAAAGTTAATTAACCGGGGCATAAATGGTGAGTGTGCCCATTCCAATTGCACACAAAACCCGATCTTTTCAGGTTAACACAAGTTTTTTGACCAGTGGAAAAGGAGTATCAGAGGGATTTTACAGCTCACTCCTCTTTTCTGCCATCTGTGAGGATTAGAGAGCTCTTCTTACCAGTGTGTCGTCTCAGCAGCCATCCTGCTATGAGGATAACCTTGAATTAGTCACTTACACATTTATATTTATCATAAAACGCAATGGAATGTAAAACGGCATCCATTATTCATCCACACTAAGTCAAGAACGAGGGCTACTCAACCATCCAAATTTACCTGCGTCTGTCAGTGAGGAGAAAAATTTGGCGGTGCGTTGATGGACAGGCGCTGCACGTTCTCGTCATCATTCGCAGAACCCTGAGATCAGGGTAATGGGATGTATGAACCTAATGTAGGATTCTCATGTCCAGATGCCAGAGAAAAGACGTTTTTTCCTTTTTGTTGGAGGAATTATGAAAAGTTGCAAGACAAAGAATAATGACGCAGAAAAACAGCACAGTCGAGTGCATTTTTGGGCCAATAAACCAGGCGCAAAGAGTTTTATGTAAAGATGTTGTAACTGGTGAGTTGGGGGGAAGAGGGAGAGAAAGGTATAAAGGAACAAGGAACTGACAATTAGGGACAACTAATCACCAAGTGTGTAGCCAAGCGCATCCCCCCACGCTGGTGCCAGCGCTTGCACTGTGCTTGAACCTGTGCTGAATGCCAACGGCAGATAATTATAAACCCGCAGGGCAGGCCTCCTCTGTGCAGAGGGAGGGATGGAGCCTCAGCCAAGCCTGAACTCCTGACCTTCTTCACACACCAAGCGTCTGTTGTGGGCTTCGGGAGGTGCAAGATGGGTCACAGCAAGCCGTGAGGCAACTGGGAGAGAATGGGCGGGAGAGGGGAGAGGGGGTGGTAGAGGGCTGAAGGGGGATCGGGCAGGAGGAAGGGGGGATGGGCGAGGGACACGGATCAGAGAGGGTAAGGTGGGGGATGGAGGGATTTGAGGGAGGAGCCGCTCACTGGAGGGTCACTTTCTTGGCATTCTTTGGAGATTGTTTCCGACCAATCAGAGGAGAGAAGGAACCACTTGACAAATCAGAGCAAAACCTTCAATGAGAGAAATCCTTTTGTTGTGTCTTTTTGGTTATCTCCTCTCACTTTATCAGCATTCAGTAGGTGGGGAAATGTGGTTTGTTCTGTTCGTTGTAGACAAAGAGAATTGTTTGAGCGACACCATCTTTGAAAGTTATCATTAGACTGTTACACTTTATCAAGAGTTGATTAAGTACTTAAATCATTGATTTATTATCATTTTAAAGTCCTAATTTTGCTTATTGTTGCCCTATTAGCAGAAACATTGTGATCAGTTACTCAGTATAATATGATCTGGTTAATTGTGTTATTATTTTTTTACCTCGTGTTTTTGTTTGTTTGTTTGTCGTGACTGTTTATGTGCTTATTGCCTTTTTTCTCTGTTTTGTTTTGAATGTGTTTGTATTTGATTTACAGGGTATTTAAAAAAGGGGCAGGACAAAAAAAGTAAGTTCACTGCTGCTAATTTCTGAGCAGAAAAATGTTACTTTACTCAGTTCTGCTCCATCAAAGGTGCCTTAAAATAAAAAACACACACAAGTCACTTCTGATGTATTTCACAATTTGTACAAAAACAATCAGCCAGGCTACCGACCATCAACAAGTTCAGGGTCCACCTGAAATTTTAATTGTAGTTTGTGCTTGCTGCAACATACATTTGCTGTGCAAATACATTTTTCTGTGTTCTGTGTAAAACAAAAAGGAAGGCATTCATAGTTGATATTTTTTGGTTTTGTACGGACACCCTCTAGTTCTATTCACTTGATGAAATATTTGATCATTTATATTTATGAACACCTTTTATGTTACAGCCAGAGGTGGGAAGTAACAAAGTACAAAAACTTTGTTACTATTTTTTTTTTTAGGTATCCGTACTTTACTTGAGTATTAATTTTTCTGACCACTTTTTACTTTTCCACCCCACATTTTAACACAAATATCTGAACTTTCCACTCCTCTCATTTTTAAAGCAATCTCCTTACTTTAGTTCCTATGCGTTTGCGAATGCGTTTGCCTTTTTGGCTGTGCTCGGGATGCTTTACCAACCCAACATGTCACTATTTGACAGAATGAGACTCAGCAATCAACTTATTTTCTGGCGCATTTAGTAACAGCTCAGACAATTCCTACTGATTCTACCTTTAAGTTTAATCGTCTTTGCATTATATCAATATGACGTTAGGTTCAGTTAGCTTTGCACAGAAATGGCTGCTAGAAATGTCCTTCAGAGGAGAACTTTTTACTTCTATACCTTGAGTACATATCAGAACATGTACCTTATCACTTTTACTTGAGTAAAGTTTAATCAGTACTTCTTTTTTTTACACAAATATCTGTACTTCTAGCCAATCGAAGACAGTAGCCACATCAATTTCAAACATTAAACAACTAAAAACAGCTTTTCTGCTATAATTGCCTTTTTATCTTACCTACAAACATCTTGTCCTGTCACATCAATACATCACATCAGCCATTATAAGATCCAGTCAACAAGAGAACTTACTTTGAGGTGCATTTTGTTTGCTGCTAATCACAATGTCACACCTGCAGCCCTGCACCAAGCTAGCATGTTGCGGAAGGATGTGAGTCCATCAAACTACTGGAAAGACCTCGAATTTTGCTCCTTGAAGTGTCAGAACAGGGAGTAAGGATTATGAAAATTATTACTTCTCAATACTTGTTTTTGAAAAAGTAATTATATTACTGTGGCACATTTCAAAGGAATGTGTAGCTGCCAAGCACTGTAACTGCAATGTGTAAGGAATGTCAAATAGCACTGTATTGTATTGCTCCGTTGTTTTAAAACTTTTCTTGTCCAAAGCAAGGGAGGAAATTGATAATATGTCAGTGTAATCCTTTTCTGACTGAAATCTCCCCATTCACCATCTCTCTCTCATCAGATAAGTGCCTTCATAGAATATTAAGAATAACAGTAATCAGACGGATCACTAGAAAGACTGAACAAATAGTAAAATGGAGGTAAACAATTAATGAAATCTATACTATGGGCAAACCAAAACCCCGGCCCAACCAACTAAACACAAACAAATAACGGGTAGTTTTGGGGAAAGGTTTGGAAGGTGTCTTTTGAATTGTGTAAAAAGTTACTCTCGTGATTTTGGATGATCTGTGGTCACGGGCAAGCTTGAAGGGCTCTGTTTAAATTAATCAGTGGAAGTGCTGAACTATGATTTAGAGATTTTAGCAACATTTATGTATTGTAATTATTATTTTTTCTGATTAGCCTACTTATTCTATGTTGGAAAATAATGAATGGGCTCCCTGGACCCTCTCTCCAGATATGGTTTATAAAAAGAATGTTTTTTTGTTTGCTTGTTTGTTTTGTTTGCTTGTTTGTTTTGTTTTTGTTTTTCTTTCCCTTTTTTCACCTTCTTTTCTTTTTGGTACATATAATATCCATGTTAATGTATATGCTGTTAGCATATATGTTTTATATGACTTTTTAAGGCTACCAAATAAACAGAATCATAAGACAACAATGCGCACCTTATTTTCATTTGTCAAGTTTAATTCACTTTTATGTATTTATTCATGTGTTTTTCATTTTCTCTGCAATCAACATCAATTTAAGGTGATAAAATCTTCGCGTGATGTTCTTCTCATTTATCCCTAGTCCTAATTTGAAAAATTCAACATGAAAATAAAATTTTATTGAGGTCAATGTGATTGTGACCCACAACAAAAACACATGGAGAAAATGCTTCAAATAAAAAACAAGGGAGAAATTTCTCTATAAAAGCCCCAGTTTTTATTTTCTCGTCTTCTCTGTGAAGTCAGAAATGTCAGCGGACCACCTTGGCTCATCTGGCCCCCTGCTCTCATCATGAAGATCTCTCTCGCTTTGCACTTTGCCAATTTCCCATGATTGAATGTAATTGGGACCAGATAACCCCTCTCTCTCACTCTCTCCCTCTCCTCAGCGGTCTTTGATCACTTCTGACCTGGCTCCAGCTCAACTCTGACACACTGGCAACCATTTCTTGGGTGGTTTGTGATTGCTCGCAGACAAACAGCGAGATGCATATATTGGGAATTGATGTGAGAGCCTTAAAATCCAACATGCTGCTGCAAATATTACGGCTATATTCTCGGGGATTTGTGCTACAAGCTATTGTACGGGCATAAATTCTGTTGGCTGTTTACGCATGTGTGCGTGCATTTCGTGAGTGATTGTCTCGAGGAAACAGAACAAGATGTGCACAAAGATTCCCAAATTTGATTCAGGAGATTTGTAAATCCTGTGCAAATTACTGTTGCCTCGTTCTTTCTCTCCCCGCTGCACTCCACTTTGAAACTCGTCTTCTGAGGCAATCACTTCCAGATGGAGAATATTAGACGTAATCACTTCCATTTGCCGGCTCTTTTACTCTCACTGCGAGGTGACACGCCGTCTCCCTCTGACATCTCTTCGCAATGGACAATTACGGCGCACTCATCAATCACTTTCAGCAGAGAACTTTGACACCAGAAATCTGGGAGAAAACGCCTCATTTGATAACCTGGAGAACTCTGAAAACCTGTTTAGGGCTTCCTATTCTCAGTGTCCGAGTACCCCCTGTCAGTGCTTTCTATTGCTGTTCGGCATTTCAAAACTGTCAAGTGCACTTAATATAACTTTCACAAGCCCTTTACTTATAGCATACAGCGCATACATACGGGAAGAGCTGCTTTTGATCTGATACAAATACTGTGTCAAGGGTATTGGCTCAGCTATAAAAGATAGCTTTGTGCTTACAGCTATTCTGTCTTTCAGCCATATGGAAAGGCTGAAAAATCACATGAGGGAGACTGACATGTGGAGCTAAAGCTGTCCACCTCTCAACCTGTAGACTTTATTCATTTTTCTCCATCTACCTGCATGTCAGAACCCTTCGTTTGTCTTTATTTTGAATGCATTCCTCTTCCTCACAGCTCTCCTCCCCTATTGCCCAGCCTCTCTCCCCTCCTATCCACCCTCACCTCCTCTCTCTCTCTCTCTCCCTCTTCTCTCTATCCTTCATTCTCTGAGACAGACAATAAAGCAAGCTTTTCCATGGCTGACCTGCAGTTCACCCCTACCTCCACACCATCCCAAACCACAGACAGAGGGTGAGTTACAGCCCCAGATTCAAATGTGGTGCAGAACGGTCCTGGATCCTGGGCCAGATTTGGGTCCCGCAGGGCTTTCGGCCCCTGTGGCCTGTATACTCTGTTCTGCTCAGCGCCGACGGGGTCACACAGACTCCAGACATGTATGCAATACTCACATCACGGCCCCATTGAAGGAAATTCCTACGGATTTAGGAGAAATAAAGGATGCAAGAGGGAATCCTGTTTCTCTGAGAGAGACCTGTGATTGCATTGTTAGGCTGTTTTTTTCTTCTCACATGAGTCCGCTCTCGACAAAGAAGCAGAGCGAATTTTAACATTCATCTAACCGTAGACACGTGCTACTCTCTGGTTTTCTCATGACCCTCATTTGACACAGCCGCATCACTGACCTGTGGATCTGTCTTTTAGGAAAAACAGAAATTATAGCTCACGCGAATCAGATGTTACAGAGAGGAAACTGAGTGCTCCTTCACTGCCTGGCAGCTCGCACAAAGGAGGAGCACCTGTTTCCAAATAAATCTTCAGATAAAAATGATATACTGTAGCTTGATCATATGTCTGCAAACGTCGAAATCTGATTCCCTGTTCACGCATGCTGTTTTTTTTCACTCCCACGTGAATTCTTCATCCAACGCCCCCAAGTTCTAAGTTCCCACTTAGTTCTCCTTATACCTTAAGTAAATCCCAGAATTCAGGATTTAAGGCTGAGGCCGGAGTCACATGCCTCTTCAGCCGCCTTCATCCCAGAGAGGCTGCCGAGCGTTTGACCCCGGGGTCCCAGGGTTGAGGTGGAGGCCCTGCCAGCCCTCACTGGTGGAACCATGAACCGTGTCAGGTCATGTCAGCTGTCTGCTCAGCTCCCCTTACTTGAATGTAAATAAAGCCAGTCTGGCTTGGTTCCACTCCACCAGCACCACTCACAGTCTTTTGTAGAGCCAACGGATGGTCTCCTGTAAAAATAATAACGTGGGGTAATTAATAACCTCACTAAAACAGCTGTCACTGTGGCCATTAGTAATAATGATGTGATCAAACGCTAAAACATACAATGCCAAAAAAAAAAAAAAAAAGTGTAACAGTGGCTCAAATGGAGTAATAAGCATAAAACATGCCAATGCCAGTGACTCGGTAAGTCAGTTAAACAGCAACATCTAACTAATGTTTGCTAACATTAGCTGCAATATGCTAATGGTTTGAACAGACCAAAAAGGCTGCAGCAGCAAAACCCGTGAGTGCACTGAAAAGAACAACAGTTCTTTTGTTTGCTTATAAATTCAGCTTTTTATTCGTAAGTGCAGAAATGTGTTATGTCTGTAAATATATGTAAAAGTAGACTGACTTTTAGATACAACCATCTGAAGAACTTTTTCAGCATTGCACTTCTTAAACATAGTTGAACAATTTCTAAGACAGGATTCCTTTCAGTGCATGCATTTTACTTTCCTGTCAAAACTTGAAGCTTATGTTATAGCCAAAAATTCAACTTAAAGCTGAGGTAGGCAGTTTAATTTCTGTGTCAACAGACAAAAAAAAAAACCCCTAATAACCTTCAAGCATTTTGTAATTCAGGTGGTCTGAAAGAGGACTAGACTTCTGCATCTTTCCTTGGCTCTGTATTCAGGCTTTAGAAAATGAAGACACTGTGATTTCAAATGGGGTCATGTTTACTGTGTTCACAAGAAGAGACCGTGTGAACTTCTTGTCGTATTCACGACATAGTTTCACAACATTGTCAGTCAAATATATCTGAAAGCTCTGAGTTCATGAGTTATGTGTTTGCTGATGTTTTCAGAAATGGCAGAGCCCGTATTTGCCCGTACGGGACCAAAAGTAGCTGTGGCGAGTGTAATTAAGTTGTGAACCTAGATATAATCATCACCTTTGCCTTCTTGTCTCTTGTTCTTCCACGTGGCGTTCAGTCACAAACTAGTAATGTAACATTTCCAAATTAAAAGCCAGGAGGAGAAAAAGTGATCCTTTACGTCCATATTACCTTTTCATAGCATTCTGTTCTCATTCGGTTACCACTTTAACGCCAAGGCTGGTTTCTATTGGCTGCTCTACGCTGAACCTATTAGCGGCAGGTAATGTAGCTACAAGCGTCTGAAACAAGTGATGTGCCCTATGATCTAAAACTTGCCTCTGGCAACTTGACAAGCTGAGTTTACACCGCTGCAACCGTTTCCTCTTATTGTGAACCCTTGGTGTAAACTGGACTAAAAAGAGAGAGCGACAACAACTGCAATAAAATGTGAACCGGCGCAAAATCAGGGGAGAGGGGAGTGCAGCAGAGTTGCCTCCTTAGGAGTCTCATACTACAGCTAGCTTGATTTCCAGACATTGTAGGGCCATTCTAGGCCCCATGCAGACCAAATTGAAATTTTAATGTAGGTGATCTGTTCACCATGCAGTGGTATGACCCATTGATGGTCAAAAACACGCATCAGCACTTTAGCAGAAAATGGACGCAGAGTCAGTTTTTGCACCCTGAAGCTGTGGTGGCAGGTCAGCTGATGGACTAGTCAGACAGCAGCACTTAACAACCCTGCCACAAGCAGTACAAAGTAGTTACATTGCATTTGCAAAAGGGCTGACACTAACTCTGCCACACAAACCTGTGGCAATCACCATAAAGCCCAATTTGGTCTGAAACAGCTAATGTAGCCTTGAGCAGCTTACAGACGTCTGTTAAGCTCACTTCTTTCAGACTCCATCTGAAAAGACAAAAAGCTTTTGATTAACTTTTTCACATGTTCAGCTGTACTCTCCAGGACTTGTAGAGGGACGTGAACGTAAAATCTGCATTTTCCTTCACATGCAAATTACTTTCAAACCATATTGTGATCTGGCAGGATCCATGAGACCCCTTTTCAAAATAAGCACAGTCAAATCCAAGATTTTGCTCCATTCCCAAGAATAACCCAATTCAACAGGGCACCAAGGCCCAAAAGTAAAGACAGAGAAAAGAAACCCAGTCCCAAGAGGTCATAAATTGTCAAGGCAGACCCAGTTTGAGCAGAGAATTGAGTGCAGGCAGAAGCTCCCTTAAAGAGTCTAGTGGTCTCTGGTTCTCCCAGAGTTTAACCCTCTCACCTCGTCTCATTGGCCGCCCTTTTATTCTGTATGTTGATTTATTGGAGTTCACAAGGGAGAAAAACAAGCACAGCACAGACATCAGCCTTGCCTGTGATAAATGACCCACGCTGCTATCTTCATCTCAAGTGGGACGTACAGTTCCTATGGGTGAGAAAGGGTATGTGTGAGTGCACATGCGTTCACTAGTGTGTAAACTAGGGTCATGTTTGCATTATTTTTTGCATTCAATGTGCTGATAATAGATGTAAAAATTGCCAACAAACCCTAAATTCATATAACCCCTAGAAATGTCTCCCTTAGTGACAGAAGTTAGAATGGAATGATTAATTTATGCTCCCAGAAAAGGGGATAAAAGTAAGATCAACACATTTTAATACAAATCTTTTCAGTGTCA
>JAQLOL010000020.1:22318208-22334637 GCA_029783665.1 Naso thynnoides
CTGTTCGCTGATTGGCCCGCATGATTTTAGGCCAGAGAAAACCAAAGTGTATTGAGAGTTCCCTGACTGTGTGGTAGGAACAGAGGAACCCTTTTCTGGCCATCAGACAGAAAAAAAGAAAAGGTTATCTTTAAGTTTTTTTTAAAAAAGGGACTCTTAAAATCATCTTCAGTTAGGCCGTTATCATGTGTCCACATCTCTCCAGTCTGCAAGTCTCCTCTAACTTAGGTGTGTTTTTAAAGCAATTTGTAACTTTTGCTATATTAACAAAGGTGGGACTTTTAGTATTTCACTGGAAAACTGAAAATGTGTGTCCAATGAGGCTGTTACAGAGGGAAATAGTGAAATGGCATTTTAAAGAAACTTTTATTCAGAATTTCATTTACATTGACAGAGCAATCAGACAGACACCACAATGCTTAGAAATTACAATGACTGTTTACTGAAGCAAAACTTTAAGCAAGAATTTTACTCATAATTATTTTTGCGGATGTCGTTGATCCATTTTACGTATTTTGAGACATCAGTGTAGACGTTTGGTACGTCTGGGTAGTTGCAGTTTTCCCAGCTGTTGAAAGATACAACACCAACAGCTTTCCCGTTGCACACCAGAGGACCCCCAGAATCACCCTGTGTGAGGAAGAAATACCTTAGTTTGCTTATTCATTGTTTGATTAGAGAATGAAACCAGATGACATTTTTTTTGAACAGACAGAAAAACTACCTGACAGAAGCCTTTGGTTGTGTTGTATCCACCAGCACAGATAATATTGTCAGGAAGCTTGAACCTAACATTATGATACCATTGTGTCTTACAGACGTCTGGGTTCAAAATAAGCACATCCGCCACTCTCAGATCGTCAACAGTTGTACCGTAAGTATTATTTTTACCCCATCCAGCGACCTGGCACAGTTCGTTTTCTCTTACATTCATATCAGCACTAGGAAGGTCAACTGTTTCCACACTGTTGTCCTGAACTTTCTCAGACAGCTGGAGACAAAAAATTCATAAAGTACAAATAAAACACACCAGTCTACCTCAAGTAATAGAACATGGAACAGATAATTAAAAATAAATAATTTGACCATAAATGATGATATGCTGCCACATAAGAAGATGTACTTACTTTGAGCAGCATTATATCTTTACCGTATCCTTCATTGTGATACTGGGGATGTTTGTATGTCCTTCCAATGGTAATATTTTTTTTAGGATCAAACTTCTTGAGATTGTGGGTGCCAAGCACAACATGTGTGGGTTCACTGAATGAGCAAACGTTGAGAGGTCATCAGTATATTTTTAACAACAACAACAATAGAAAGCAATGAATAATACACATTCTGTATAAAAAAAAACAATTTAATATATCTCTGAATCTTTTAATATTGAATTCTAATTACATATAACATCAACAATACTCCTCTCCCTCCTCCTCCTCCTCCTCCTCGTATTACTACTACTGATAATAATAATAATAATTAAAGCTGCAAGCAGTGTTGGCCAGGATCTCACACTTGGCCTCCATCTCATTTAGACTTATTTGGAGTTAAAATGTAGAAAAAATTCATTTTGAGGGTTTTCATGGTAATTTTTTTCAATATAAGGACTTTCATTTTGAAAAAGTTTTTTTTTACAATTAAACTGAAGATGTGCAAATTCAAGAACATAGACAGAAAGAAGTATTTGTCCTGATAAACAGCTACAAGTGTAATTAGAAGAAAAGTAATATGTCGGTCAAATAAACCACGAACCTTAAAAAGTATTAGGCATTTTCGGACCCCAGGAACCATTTCATAGTTCTTAGAACTTAGTTCTAAGATCCTCCCGTTTTACTGCACCCACACTGCGGGAACCGTGAATTAGTCTATTAGTTCTTAGAACTACGTTTTGAGGAACTTCTTTAGCTCCAACTCCAGAGTAAGTACTGTCAGTACGAGATTCATGGTACGTTGTCACCACATATTGGAGCAGTAATGCAGTAACGTTAGCTTTCATTTGTTGTTGTTGTCAAGTTATGTTGTAAGTCACGAAGAAGTGACGTTAGTAAACCAATTGCCAGCCAGCTTACATAGCTTACGTAGCGGGTTCCTATTTGTGGTGCAAATGCAAACATATAAAAAGACCTTAAAGGGGTTTAGCTCCCCTGGAACTCCTCAGTGGACAGTTCCTCTCGAAAGGTTAACTGTTTGGTCTGACAACGCCTATTGAATGTAAGGAATTAAAATAATGGAGTTTGGATGAATGTGACTTTTACATATACTAGTAGGTACTGACCGCTGTAAAATTTTACTGATTTGAGGGACAGACGGAGGAATAGGAGGAGGTTTTGATCATCAACTGCTGACGAGAGCTGAATGTGGATGTGGGGCGCCCTACAAGCTTCATCACCCTCCGAAGAATGAGGACTCCCTTCGCCTGTGGTTAAAAGCTTTAAATTTGAAGAAAACCACCAAAGCAGCAGTATGTTTGTTCATTTCATTTTGTTGAAAAAAGACCGACTGAAGACCACCCAGTACCACAGAAGTGGCTGGGCTAGAAAGCCCCCAAAAAATACTCCAAGGCGACGTCTTGTGAAGAGATCAGCAGCTGCAGCAGGTAACGGAGGTTTGAACTGCTACCGAAGTTAGCTAATGTTAACTCACGTTACTAAGCTTTTAACTGATTGGTAGACAGGTTGTAGTCTTACGTTCCTTACGTAATTTTCAGTGAGTAGCTAATGTGTATTATTACTTTTCGATATCATGTGCAGTATTACTTTTTATCATGTCTTATTGTATGTTTTGCAGATGATGAGCACATTGACGAAGAGGTTGACCAGAGTGTTCCACTGTCAGTCTCTCCTAAGCACAAAGATGCTGACACTCTGTGGGAGGATCAGACACTGATGGATCACAATTACTCAGTAGGAGAAAAGAGGAAGCTTGTACGCAACAGAGAAACACAATGCGGTGATGAGGAACCTTGGCTCATGCCATCCGGAAGAATGAAACTAGCTCTGTGTTGTACACTGGCCTTCCTCTCAGTGTCTTCTTTGATCATGTTAAATATTTGCAGCAGTTTTCAGGCTGTTGCACACCATGGACGATTTTTTTGCAATTAATTTGGACAAAAATACACTTTTTTGAACTGCTGTTTGTGTTATTACAACATTCGCCCTTTGTAAATATTTACTTATTTGACTTTATTGTTCTATAATTGTACATATATTTTGCTTCTAACATATTTTTTCCAGTATCTCGGTGCTACACTGGTGATTACATTGACACTGTAAACAACTTCAATACATTAGAAAGAGAGTGTGTCTTGGATGATCTCAAGTTTTATACTAAGCAGTTTGTGTGTTTGGCACCTTGATATTTTTACATTTGTTATAAAGTACTGAATGATATTGAATGAATTTTAGGATATTCAAATGTTTCCATACAAAAATACTTTCCTCTTTAACTCATGTACAAATAAAAGACTTTGAATTCGTTCTTATCTCAATTGCTGACGTAGTTTGTTGTCTTTACTCTTACATTGATCTTGTGGATGTGGTCTTAAACTGAGCCAAATGTAGGGAAAGAAGAAAAGCTTATGTATATACTTTAAATGGCAAGGATTTGTATTTCACTTCCCTTATTTTATTACAGTTTACACAGAAAGACAGTTATTTTCTGCACCTCTTCATTTATACAAATTTCAATCCATGGCATGTACTTCAGACATGAAATTTGGATGTAGAAAGTCATTGCAATTAACATTAAAATTTACAACACCACAATGTATTAAGTGCAATCAATAAAAATAAACAAAGAAACTAGCATCTCATGGGGTCAGCTAACAGTCATTTTTCAGGCCTCAATTGGACACGAGTCCATTTATTTCTCCCGTTAGCAGCCATTATAACTGACTCTTAAAACCCTGGAAGAGAGCATGCAGCACCATTTTTGGTCTCTCACTGTAGTGGCCATGTTTTAAAAGTTATCCCCACAAAACTTACATCACCTTGTTCGGTAAGTCCTTGCGGGGCTGTATATCTCAGTCGTTTTGTCAATTTGAGTCACGGTTTAGCCAGAATCATCACTCGTTCAAGGTGTGCAATCAGAGTGTTTTCTTTGCCTCTGAGATTTTTTTCCATTCATTTAGATTGGAAGAGGCAGACGACATGATTTGGGAGTCAAACTTGGATGGCTTATAAAATCCAAATCATTCGAGTAATGACAAAAATATTCTGAACTTTTCATCAGCAGTCATCTATTGGCGTTTGAAGCCGATATCAGCAACGCCCTCGACGGAGATAGCAATTATACGAGGCCAAATTTGGGGCTGAAATCTTATCTTGAAATGCAAATTGGCAGACTTCCTGTTGGATTTAGGCCAGGGGTGTCAGTGGGTGATTTGTAGGTCTTGATGGGACGAACAATCATGTTTCGATCTGATCTCTCTACGACATTCCTATACTCTGTAGTGGCTGTTTAAGTGTTTCTAGGTGTTGCTAGAGAGCACATTTTGAGTTTTTGAGCATGCTTAGTAATAATAATAATAATAATAATAATAATAATAATAATAATAATAATAATAATTATAATATCACTTTTTGAAACAGATGTTACAAACACTTAATAGTACACTAAAAAAAAAAGAAAAGCAATAAATTATCAATTAAAACCAAGCTAAACGATTATGAAGAGGGATTTAGGATGTCGGTTTAATTTAGGATGACGAGGATATAAAGCCAACTGTGATTTGCATAAAGTTAGCAAAGGATTAGAACCAGGAAAAAAGGTGATTTAAAAAGGTAGTTTAGTTAAACACAAAAAAGGGTTTATAAAAAAAAAAGTACAACAGCATGTTTAAATCTGGAAGAAACGCGTCTGATGACTAAACTAGAGAATGTTACTTACCTGCGGTAACAGTGCGCAGCAGTGATCACAAAGTCTTCACTGATGAGGAATCCTCCACAGATGTGCCCAAATTTCAAATTCTGTACCGAGACCATATACTTCATCAAGTTCTCTGGGACTATTGTCCCATTTATGATTTTAACCCCAAGTGCTGCAAAGAGAAGTAAAAGTCAGATTTAGGTAAATGTCGTCTGAAAGTGTTGTAACATAATTAAAACATTCAGTAAACTTGCCATTTGGTCCGAGACAGGTCAAAACGTGAAAGAGCACAAGTTTTTGCAGAGCATGCATGATGACAGCAAGATAACTGACTTGTCTTCTCGGTGCCGTCAAGTTGCCTCCTTTCATACAACAGTATGCTTTGTTGGCACACATGATGTTTATCTATTTTATCGTAACTTCTAACCACATCCTATGTAGAGTGGAAAATTGCAACTTGTATTATCTAGCATTATCTTTCCTCTTTTTCTTCTTTTCTCATGTTAACTGCTGACTCGTCAGCCTGAGGCGCAAATAACCTTGATTTCAAAAAATTGGGATGCTGTGAAACATTAAAACACTTAAAACAATGAACAAAAACAAATTTCTTTTGTGTTTTATCTCATCAATTTAATTGATTTTTATAAACAAAATGCTTATTCTGAATTTGATGCCTGCAACCTGTTACAGACAAGTTGGGACAGGGGCAACAAAAAGCTGGGAAAGTTGCAGAATATTCAAAAAACACCTTTTTGAATCATTCCACATGTACACAGGATCATCGGGAACAGATTAGAATGTCATGAGTGCCTGTGAGAGGGGCTTTCATGAAAGGCTCAGTCGTTCTCAAAGACAGGATGGGGCGAGGTTCACCACTCTATGAAGGACATGGTCATGTAATGAGTATTTTTTACAAGGGTTGAAGAACACTTCATAAACCAACAAAAAACTTTGTCTGATTCTTGCTTTTTCTTTTCTTTTTGTTCCACCTGCACAAGTTTTTTGGACAAGTTTTTTAAAGTTTTTTAGACAAACTGTAATATCGTCTGTCTTCTTACTTTCCATTCCGTCCACCTAGCCTAGCACTTTTTGTTTTACTTTTATGTATTCCTGCATACATTAAATGTTTGTGAATACAGTTTAACTACATTAAGTTACTTTTGTCAACCTTTCGATCTCTGACTTTTGGAGGGGAGTTGTCGCCAGTTTGGAACACAATAAAACAAAAAGCCGATAATAGATGAACAGTACAGCCAAAATGCATGAACTTTATGGCTAAGTGGAGATGTCACAGGGTGGGAGTATTAGTATTTGATTTTATAATTTGCCATGTATGTGCATGCTTTAATTCATTTACTATTAGCATGATTTTATTTCTTATGTTGATTGCAGCATGTTATTATTTGTTTTCATGGCATGCTTTTTATTTGATATGTCCTGGTGTTTCATGCTACTTCCTGTCTGTAAATGACTGATAAACAAAATCGACTGCATCTGCGGAGTTCCGCAGAGTAGCCACAGACCATTAAGCAGCTGACAGGGGTGATTTTTAAGCAACACACCTGAGCAGGTAACAGCAGGGAGAGGGCTGGAGGAGCACGGAGAGGAGACAGACCACAGAAGAGAGGGGGAAGGCGTCAGCACCGGCGATGACAATGACAACAAAGACTGAAATGGCTCCCATAAGATGGGAGGAAGATTTAAGGCCTTGTTCAGACTGCTAGCTCAAATTGAATTTTTAGCATATCCAGATTGTATCCAGATGGATTTCAGGAAGTCTGGACAGATACAAACAACATGAAGTCTGATTTTTGCAAATAAGATTCAAACCACATGGCGAAGTGTTTTGAAATACAATTCAAATCAAAGTTTTTGCTCTTTTGCATCACCTAACAGATACTGGTCACCTGAATGAAGAGTCTCGGTGGACAAGACAGGGTGCCAGACTAATGTCCTGTGGCACATTATGTAATTTACACGCCACAAATGTCTGAAGGAGGACATGCTCCCACCAGTCACTGCTTTGTGTATGGTGCCAAACCTCTCACTGCACAGTGGACTGACTGCAGCACAAAACACTGCAACGTTAATCGATCTGTTCTGTTGCTGAGTCCGTCTGGTGCATGCAGTTCGGCACCACCACATGACAGTGCAAGTCTTCAGACAGCAAGATGATGTATCTACATTTGTCCAATTTACGTACTTCCGTGTTGTAAGGCTGCTCACCAGCATGCGTACTGACGCCTACGTTGTTACCACAGTAACTCGTGCAACTCGGTCCGTACAGAGCGATAATGTCTGGACGAAATTAAACGAATCTGATCACTTGCAAGTGACAGTGACTGTGTTAAAAATCAGATTTGTGAAGGAGTGTTAGGACACGACCTACAGGCAGTGGAAGAGCAGGAACAAATCCTGCTGTTGGCTGAAGTAACACTCTGGCAGATGAGACAGTTATCTTGTTTTGCAGTGGCGTACACGTTCTGGCTGTCTCTTTGCTATGTTTTCCCGTATGGGTCCAGGCCTGTGGCTCAAGTGCTCCCTACAGCTGAGAGAGACTGGAATCTGCGAGATCTGGTAACTAGTGCACCCTGCAGCCTCAGGACAGCTGGTACTATCATCTGAGTCCCCTCCTTTTACTCCATTTATAGTTATCTTATTGTGTTCCACACCAATTTTTAGCCCATATCTTAAAAAACATAATACATTTTAGCTATTTTAGTTTTATTATGAGCTTTGAACTTTAGTGAAATGAAGCTTTTGGTAACACTTTAACATGATAGTCGCTTGTTAATCCTTACTTACACGTCAACTGCGTGTCAGTTAATATTCAACAATGCTCTTTCAACAAACAAGTAACATGCATTCAGCCAACTGCCAGTTGACTATGAGGTGCATTTCAAGCGATCTACAGATTAGAGAAGCATCTAGCTGAAGAATCAGATAACATATTACCACAAACCACTTCGCTTCAGTGGAAGACACACCCCCGAATGTGTTTCCCTAACCCTAAACAAGTAGTCTTGGTGCCTAAACCTAAACATTCCATTTTATAAAAATGTTTAATATGCGTGTCACACACACTTACTGCATGAACGTGCTCTGTTATTAGATTATAGACGTTATCCAACTTTCCCACAGTTCTCAGCTGTTTCTCACTTTAATTGGACAGTCCTAACACAAATGTCTACAAATGCTTAATGACAAATGTCTACTAACAGTCTGCTGATAGACAAGTGGCCTATAGATTACTATCATGCTCTTGATCATATGCCGACATCATACTGTTGACTTTCAACTGACAATATTGATTGTCAGCTTAGAAGATGCTGATTTAGTGTACAGGTAGGTTGCAACATTGACAATCAATGGACACTTTTGATGAATTTTAATTGATATACTGTTGACATGTGACTGAATATCTACTGATAACTTGCAGGGTGTCAACAGGACTATCAAAATAAAGCGTGACCACTTTTTTTTCATATGTGCAAGTAGTTGCTGTTTGCATCCAGTAAAGCTGTTGTGAACTCCTTGATGACTTGATCACACCCGATGTTCAAATTTACCTGCGAATAATAAAAACTCTCATCAAATCAAACTGTATTCGTCATTTTCCACTAACTTGGAACTAATCTAGCAATATACAGCAAGAAAAAGGAAACCTTTAAACCTTTATAAGTAATGCTGAGCCACTTTGAAATTGCTTCACATGGATTGCCCCACGATCCTGTGTAACTTAATAGGTTAAATTTAGAAAGTGAAGAACACAAATGCATGCATCACCTAGACTCTTAGAGGGGAATTAAGAAAAAAAAAAAAAGTGATCATTTGGGTGTGACTTTTTGTAAACGGGCATTTCCTCAGAAGTCTGTGGTGAACTATAGATGAACCACAGAAAGGATTTTTTTCCCCCTCTGTCAGTTCTGAGCAGTAAAGGGCCTTCAAGTTAAATGAATATAACATGCTAGATCAGTCCAAAGTGGTTCAAAAGAGCGTCGTTATTGATGATGTCAGTGTTTAATTGACCAGAGCTGTACAAAATTGATGAAAGAATAAAAAGTTTATTGAATGTAGAATGTTTTCAATACATTGTGCAAAGGCTAGAAATACTTAAGCACTTACGATTCCAACCCTAAGCTCTGAGAAACAAAAAGAGATATTGTGGTTTAGTTAATGTCCCATTTGTAGGCTTGAGAATAATAAGTAGATTTAGAAAAATCAAAGTAAAGTTTGATCGTGCATTATACGGCAGTACACTCAACCTGCCCTTCTCAGGGAGAGTTGAGTGAACCTTTTCCATCTCATTTATTTGCTGGTCCTTTTTGGACCCTCTTTTTCTCACAGTAACTAAGCTTTAATTTAACTGGTTCTAAACAGATGGTGAGAACAGATGCAGCACAAATACTCTTTGGTGTGGAAATACTTGGTGCGGTCCACGGAAACCTTTCTTTGAAAGGTAGAAACCAGATGAGCCACTGAAACCACTGTTTCCTTATGCAGATCAGAGAATTATTGTTCTCACAGTTTTGTCGCTAACACAGGCAGGAGAGCTCAAACACAAGCAGACAGAACATGACTGACCTGTTACATATTACATTACATTCACACATTCATTTTTGTTGTTTTCAAATTTATTCCATCTGCCACATTTTACAAGAATGGCTCCACTATTGTGTTTTTCTCATCCGAAATCTATGAGATAGAGTTCTAAAAACTTTGGTATTTGATGTACATAAATGATGGCTGTTACTGAGTCATACACTCAGTGAAGAGGGACAGAGGGCATTTCTCTGCTTTTTGACCTTTCAGTGCACCACCAGAGGATTTTTGGTCCCCCAACTTTCAAAGATTGCAGTAATCTTAATTATTATACCTGCAACACTGTCTTTATAGATATGTCTGATCTTCAGTGCCAGAGAGTGGTGGGTGAGAGTGATTGGCGCACTCAGTGCTTTGAAAAATAATGAATCTTTCTTTCATGAGAGAGCAGCATGCAATTATGCATGGGAGATCTAAATACCTTAACTTTATTTATTTTAAATATTTTTTGGGGGGGGCTTTCATGCTTTTATTTATGATAGAACAGCTGAAGAGTAGACACACACACACACACACACACACACACACACACACTGCTGTCAGGTTAATGTGTTTTTATGCTGCCTTAATCTCACATGCTATTTGCTGCAGTGACGTGTTTTTTATATCATCCGTCAACAGAGACTGGTTGAAGCACTGAAGCCTTGTTTACTTCTTGTAGACCTATTCATAAGACAGGCTATGTGTGAACTAGAATGAATATGATTTATTTATTTATTTATTCAGTCATTTATTGTTTTACCAGCCAATTCCCCACAGAGCCATCACCTATGGCTGCTAATTACGTGAGGGTTTGATGTCGTTTTTATTTTATTGGGGTTTTTATTTTATTGAGGTAGCCTTTGAAAGCAGGAAGTTATCATTAAACTATTACAACTATTGTTACATTTTTCAAGTTTAAACTCATGACTGAGCAAGCTCTTCATTGTTGAAAATGGCCCCTAAAAACAAGTTCACTAGCCTAAAACGTTATCGTTGGATGACGTAAACCTGGTTTTCCCCCAACTTCAAAACCCTTACCGGTGCCGTTGACCTGCACCTTGACCTACTTCTGTCTTCTGATGACAAATATGACCACAGGATTTAAGTACCAAGTACCAAGTATTTTAAATTTTTTTTAATTGATGCTTTATTTTGCATTTCGGATAAAGTTCAAGTTACTGACAGAGCAAAGCAATACCTCCACAATGCTAATTATGAAAACAATAATAATAATTAAAAAAAACAGGAATGATGATAAGTGAAAGGCTTCTCCAAAGCTAAAGAGCCAGTACAATATAATACAACACAAGTATATTCAAGTGTTACGTTTAACAGTTCTTCTTCTTCCGAATCTTTTTTATCCAGTCAAGGTATTTTGATATATTCGTGTAGACGTTGGGTACGTTTGGGTAGTCGCAGTTTCTCCTCATGTTAAAAGACACGACACCAACGGCTGTCCCGCTGCACACAAGAGGACCACCGGAGTCACCCTGTGGAGGAGGAAGTTTAATTAATTTTACTTGATTTTTTTAGACAGGAAACAATTTGGACTAGAACTCAGGTGACATTTTCTTTAAATAGACAGAAAACATACCTGACAGAATCCTTTGGTTGTGTCGTATCCGCCAGCACAGATAACATTGTCAGGAAGATCAGATCGAATGCTCTTCCATTCTGACTTACAGACCTCCAGGTTCACAATAGGTACATCCACCACTTGCAGCACATCAACAATTTTCCCACCAGTTCTGGTGAGACCCCACCCAGCCACACGACACTTTGCTTTATCTTTTAGTTTCATTTCAGTCTTTGGAATTTGAATCGGTTGTACTTTGTCATCCAGTCGAGCTTTCTTGGACAGCTGAAGATAAACAAAACAAAACCACAAAGTGTGAAGACCAGTTTGTTGCATATTTCTTATCCTCCATTGGAACTCAAGTTAAAGATGGAGTCAATAGTGATGTGCTTTGCTTTTGACAATGTCGGAAGGGTCAGGACCTGATTTAACAACGTATGAAAGCATTGCATTATTTCATGGTGTGAATCTGATCAAATATCTGCTTACTTTGAGGAGCATGATGTCATTGCCAGATTTTTCGTTGATGAACGATGGATGCTTGCATCTCTTCACGGTGTATTTCATTGTTTTATTATCAACCTTCTTGAGATTGTGGGTGCCAAGAACAACACTTGTAGGCTCCCTGAGCAAATGATCATCATGAGATTGTCAATTTGTCTTGAGTCGTGCCAATATGACACAAAAATAAATAAAAGTGCTAAAAGTGATACATCTCTTAGCCTGTTAATGGACTCTTTTGATCTGATGTCTGATTAGAAACAATGAAACCTGAAAAAAAGGAAATTAACTCACTGGCGGTCGCAGTGTGCAGCAGTGACCACAAAGTCTTCGCTGATGAGGAATCCTCCACATATATGACCTTTATGGTTCTGTACTGAGGCCATGTACAGCATCAGATTTTCCGGGGCCTTTTTGCCATTTATGATTTCGCTCCCAAGCGCTTTAAAGAGGGAAAAAAGTATGACCGAATGCAGCATTTGAAGACATAAGACTTATAACCAGATTTGGAAATCTTACCGTTGAGTCCAAGACATGACAGAAGATGTAAAAGCAGAAGCTTGTGCAGAGGCTCCATCATGCCAGCAGCAAACTCAACCTTCTGTCTTTGGGGTGTCAAGTCCACCGTTTTAAGCAGTTGGCTGAGGAAGAGACCCTGTGGTTTTCATCTGCTTCACTCTGACTTTTGCATCTTCTGTGCAGCAGTGCAACCTTTATTGGTCTTTAGCAATGAGTGCATGTGGTCAGTAAAGCAGCAAGGCAAAGTGCATTGTCATCATCATGACGGTAAATATGAAGCCTGTGGTTCTGTGAACTCAACAGCCTAAAGCATGTAGATTACATTATACATCAGCATATGATGAGTTTACCATAGTCTTTAACCCGTTTATTCTCATGTAATTTCATGAAATATTTTCAGTTCTCCTTTTGTAGCAATAACACTTTTCAACTGTCAGTCTTTTGTTTCTTTGGATATGAAATCTTGGATACCACTAAAGTGAGGAAGCAAAATTCATAGTTGTAAATCATCTTTTAAGCTGTGACACTGGGGCCTTTGGCTTTTGTCAGTACAGAGCTGCACCAAAAACTAAATGAGTAACAAACTGCAGTTTCCAGCCTCAGCTTTGAGTGTTACTGTTCTCATAATAATGAAACTAAGCATTGTGTTCACTGACTGACGTCTAGAAATCTAAAGGAGAATCACGACTCATCTGTAAGAATATTTGTTTAACTGATGATAAACACTGAAGGTGGCCTTAAACAAGAATATCTTTAAATGATGAAAAGAAACATTTTACAGGTGGCGTCACTAGCAAAATGTATAAAACAGATTTACATGTAAAACCTCCCACTTTAAAAAAAAAAAGAGAATGATCAAAGAATCATGCAAACTGGCAAAAAAAATAAGTTGGTCATGTGTTGAAGTGACACTGGATGTGAAAATGGCAAAAATGTTTCTCACGCATTATGCTAAAAAACACCGACAGACCAACAAGAGTCTGGCTCACTGATCTTCTCAGAAGTGAAAGACAATCAGCATGAACCACAGAAACCACAGCTGCAGATCTGAGCATTGACGTACACATAGATACAGTTACAAAACTTAAGCTTGTTGTTTTTATTATTATTATTGTTGTTGTTGTTATTATTATTATTATTATCAGATGACAGACAGCATTTTAAACGATGCCTATAGGCATTATAATTAATCAGAATAAAACAAGTTTTAAAGTGAAGTGCAATAAACCATTTCTGTGACTGTGGATGCTGGCTTCATGTAAACATATCATGAACAGTAAGAGGATTTCTGCTGCTCTGCCTCTAGCTTTGATCGAAGAGCAATGGGGCACAAAATGGTCAGACATCATAGGTTCTACTTCATTTTGTTTTATAAAGGGCATTGGCATTTAAAGGTGTCACAAGGAAACACGTTTTCAATTTCAACTAACTAAGCAACTAGCAAAGTGACTAAGCAAAGCATTCACAATGCAGTCAAATTTTCCGAAACAATTTTGTATAACTTGCATTTAACAGTTCTTTTTCTCAAGCTTGTCCTCTATCCAGGGAAGAAACTTCGATATGTCTGTGTAGACTTCAGGTTTATCTGGGTATTCACAGTCTTTTTTGTCGTTAAAGGAAACGATACCAACTGCCAGATTCTTGCACACCAGAGGGCCACCAGAATAACCCTGTGAAGAGGAAAACGCTTTATTCTTTTATTCATTTTTAAGATGTTTAGCCTTTTTAATTCACAAACCAGGTGGCAGAAAAGAAAACATACCCTACAAACTCCTGTCCTTGTGCCACGTCCACCTGCACAGATGACATTAGCAGGAAGGGAATTACCCCATGCTTTCTGACACTTTTTCATGTTCACGATGGAAACCTCGGCCTCTCGCAGATCCTTGACAGATTCACCGTCCCTCTTTGTGGGACCCCATCCAGCTACAGTGCACTTTGTGCTGTCTTTAAGCTTCATTTCATGCTTTGGAAATTGAGCTGGTTCGATTGGTTTTCTTCCCAAGCGTGCTTTGCGAGACAGCTGGAGACATAAAATCATAAAGTAGAAGTTAAAAAAGGTTAATAACATTGCTTTGTTCCCCCCAACAGTCAAGCTTGAGGATGAAGATGGTTAAGTGTGAGTGTTGTTTTGCTTCAATTATATGATACACACAAGTTCAGACCACCAAATATATCAAACCTCCAAGAATTTAAAGTTTTCCAATTCAACCATGTTGTCTACTCAGCCATGGTAGAAACATGAAGCCAAAGTAAACTAACAAAGGCACGATGCTGCGCTTCCAAAATCCAGAGATGATGGAACAAACCAAGGTGCACACGCGAGTTTGTGAGATTTGAGAGTCGGGCCCAGTGTAATCAAGGAGCAGCAAAAACATACAGCTACATTTTTTTTTTCATTTATCCTCTTTGGAAATAGCATGTTCTTTTATTTGTTGAACTTCCTGGAATGTAACATAACTTACAGTAAATACAAATATTCTGACCGTGAAGATGCATGATGCTACCCGGCATTTTGATCTGAAAAGAATATCTGCTTACTTTGAGGAGCATGATGTCATTTGCAGAATCAGTATCCTTGTAAGATTCATGTGGGCACATCTTCACAGCATATCTCATAGGTTTAACCTTCCTCAGATGGTGAGTGCCAAGAACAACGCTAAGATTCCTACATGAATGATTGTTAAGAAGTGTACAGAATTATTTTTAGTTCTATTTGGTTGAATGAAAGATCCCCGGAGATTAATGGTTACTTACGTCTTATTGCAGTGTGCAGCAGTGAGGACGAAGTCTTCACTGATGAGGAATCCTCCACAATAATGTTGTCCTTTATTCTGTACTGAGGCCATGTACAGCATCGAGTTCGGCTTGACCTTTTGGCCATCTATGATTTTACTCCCAAGTGCTGTAAAGAAAAGAGGACAAAAGGTTGTGTAAATGCAGCAGACTTACAGAAATTTAACCAGACTTGGAGATCTTACCATTAAGTCCAAGACATAAAAGAAGATGAAAAAGCAGAAGCTTGTGGCGAGGGTTCAGCATGCTGGCAGTAACTCACCTTCTGGTCTTTGGGGTGTCGAGTCCTTCTTTTTATACAGGGGTTTGGTCAGGAAGAGACCCCATGGTTTTCATCTGCTTCCCCCTGACCTTTGCATCTTCTGTGCAGCAGTAACACCTTTATTGGTCTTTGTGGTAAATGCATGTGGTCAGTAAAGCAGCAAGGAAATGTGTAGGACTGCCATCATGATGGTAAATATGAACTTTGTGCTTTTGAGGCTTTAACAGCCTTAAACATGAACGTTATGTTAGCATGTGATGAGTTTCCTGCAGTCTAAGCCCATTTATTTTCTTGTAATTTAATGAAACATCTTCATTTTTTCTTTTGTATACTGGTGCAGTGTCTGTTGAAAACTAGCTATTTGAAAGGGATTGATGAGTGTTGTGTGGTCTTGTTGATATCTGCCATGACTTACTGCATACTGTAAAATGTTATTGTGAAATTTACAGTAACTTATTGGCAGCAATTAACAGTAACTTGCTGTAATTATATTAATAGTAAAACAACTGTGCTTGTATTTACATTACTGGATGATTTGTACTTCTTTTTATAGCACCGATGTCTTAACTCATATTTGTTTACAGTACTGTAACCTGTACAGATTTTTTTCAGTCCTTACCGTAAGGTGTATTCACAGAGCTTGCTCTTTATTGTTTTTACTTTTACAGTGCTGGTTTCTTTACTGTATAGCAGCATATACAGTTTACAACCTCTTTCTCAAGGTAGGATTCCTGCAGCGGGACCTGAACCCTTCTTTCTCAGACCACAGACAATTGCACTTACCACTCAGCTACAACCCAACTTCATGTAAAAAAAATGCAGACTACGTATTATATGCAAATATAAATTGCAGTACATATGGTATTTACAGTAGTCCTTCAATACCATGAATTTTACAGAAATGCTTTGACTATTGTTATTTTCTACAGCAGTCATTTTCTACTGTGATTCTCTGCAGTAAACTGATTTTTACCGTAGTAAATACAGTACTGTGCTGTAAAAATTATTTACAATATTATACTGTGTGTAAAACAGTAACTTGTTGAGGATTTCACAGCAATTATTTTTAAGCACAGGTATAGCATAGATTACATGACCATCTCATGTCCTCAGTGGAGTCAACGCCTCATACAGTCTTTAAGCAAGATTGTACGTTCCACAATAGTGCAACTTTAGTTGATTTAGTTTAGTTTTACATCAAACTTAAAGGAGCAGATGCTAAGTATACCAGATCTCACTTTTGTGAAGGTGAAAGGTGGCAATAGGCTGTGAAGCAGCATGTGCTTCCCACACTTAGTTTCTCTAGGTGCATTAGAGGCTTTTAT
>JAQLOL010000020.1:22334737-22364040 GCA_029783665.1 Naso thynnoides
ATGCAGCTGGTTGTTTAGACTTATGCTATGACCCCTTTTTTTGTTATAAAAAAGATCTGATATAAGATGTCATAACAGTGAAGGCACATTACTTTACTGGAGGGAAAATGTACTAATGCAACCACAGTATGTATTAAATTTGAACAAGAATTGCTAAAAAAAAAATAGTGCTTTTTTTCCTCCCAGGACCAGCTGGTGGATTATTGTTGTTGTTGTTAGCTTTGTGTTTGTTGCCCTGAACAACACTGACAGTGTGTTTGCAAGGTTTGAAAACTACATTCTGTTACTCAATGAACCTTACAGAAGGTGGCATAACTTACACTAAGTGCAAATAGAGAACAACAAAACAGAATATCATCTTACTTTGAGGAGCATGATGTCGTTTCCAGACCCAATTTTTTTATAGGAGGGGTGTGGGCACATCTTCACAGAGTATCTCATCGTTTCATCGACCTTTTCTAGATTGTGGGTGCCAAGGACAACACTTACAGGATACCTGAATGAATGATTTTCGAGAAATTGACAGAATTATTTTGGTTATAGTAAGGTCAATCAGGGATTCCTGGGAGAGAAATGGTAACTCACGGTTTTTGACAGTGTGCAGCAGTGAGTACAAAGTCTTCGCTGATGAGAAATCCCCCACAAAGATGCTCTCCATTGCGTTGCACTGAGGCCATGTACTGCTTTGACCTCTTCTTGGTCTTCTTACCATTGATGATTTCACTCCCAAGAACTAAAAGCATTAGGAAAAATTCTAAATAAGTATGTTCTTCATTTGTGAGCTAAAGGGTAATAAAATTAACCTTACCATTTCCTCCGAAACACATCAGAACATGAAAAATCAAGAGCTTGTGAAGAGTGTACATCATGTCGGAATTAAAGTCTGTCTGGAATCAGTCTGCTGTCTTTTGATCGTAAAAGACCCCTTTTCGCAGCAGTTTGCATGCAGCGACCCTGTGGTTGTCACCTTGACTTTAGTCATATCCTGTCTTTACTCTTGCATTTTCAATTGTCTGAAATGGAAAGTCCTGTATTTTTGCCATTAGTCTGTCAAAATAATGCTCTCTCTCTTCAGTATAAAAATGTTTCCATTTGTATCTGACACTCTGCAGTCTATATTTTGAGTTCAAGATCTTCTGTGTATTTTCTTCTTTGAACTAAATGCTTTAAAAAAAAAAAAAAAGAAAAAAAAATTTATGAAAAATATTTTATGATGAAGGTTCTTTGCCGTGTCTTTATCGTCTGGTTGTATGCTTAATGCTGTCGTGTGTTTGCCTTTGAAAACAAACTGAATAACTTCATATGACAGCAGCACATTTATGAGAGTAATTTATGATCATTTGACAGCAGTCTGAAGTAGCATATTACTCAGTCTTTTAATGTTCGAATTGAACAGAGTTCAACATGTCAAGTAGCCTGTGTTACATTCCCAGGGGAGATGGCCAGAGTTAGTTAACTGTCACAAACCGGCTCACAGAGTGTGGCAAAGGGAGGGAGACCACACATTGTCTAAATATTTTCCCATTTTTATTGAGGAAAAGGAATAATCAGCATACGAGGTTGTCCATCAGTCAGTCAGTGTGTCTGCAGCATTTGTGTGGGGCAATGAATGGTGGAGTGCGTGTGTGAGGGTATGTAGGTGAAACACAACAGGAACCAAATGATGATCAGGTTGTCCAGGAGAAGAGAGAGACTGTGGAGAGCCTGCGGGGCCTTTTTAAAGCCTTCTGAGCCCAGCCCACTCAGGTGTGCTGCATGAGAGAAGGCTACAGCTCGGCCAAGCAATTACCCGCAAATAAAAAAAGAAGACAGCCAGCAGAGCAGCAAATGTTCCCAGTAAGGCCAACCTACTTGGTCATCACATAATCTACTTCACTTGTTGTAGTAGTTTGTTTACTTTTTAACCATGAGAGGGCGCCACTACAGCAGTTTAATTCAAAGTTCCAAACACAACTTCAGCTGTGACTTCTACCTTTCTCTAAAGCATGACAATTCGATTCAATTAAACTCAAATAGCACCTTTCATACAAAATTGCAATACAAGGTGCTGACAATAAAGAGATGTAGAATCTTAATACAATAATAAAATAAAACTGCTTGCCCCACTCACATTCCTCCACTGACGGCCCTTGAGATTAAGACAACTCCAGTAGAGCTGCTCAGTGGCTGCAGTTAGGACTGTACTTGTGCTGTGCAGCTTCCAGGTGTGAGTGTGTAACTGTGTGAATGTGACCAAGGCGTCCCTGAAAAAGAGAGCTCACGCTCAGTGGAACCTCCCCTGAGTAAACAAAAGGTCCAAAAACAACAACAACAAAAACAATACAGTAAAATAAGCAACAAATAATAAAACAAGAAATAAAAGGAACAAAAGATAGCAGAGAGATGAAAAAGACCAGATTGAAATGAATTGAATTATAAAAATGCTAAGCTTAAAAGGTAAGTCTTCAGATGTCTTTTAAAGGTATTCAGTGGTTGGGATGTTCTTAGCTCCTCTGGCAGGCAATTCCAGAGGCGTGGACCTTAAACAATGAGCACTACATTCTCATATTTCTTAGTCCTCACCCGTAGAACAACTTAAACACCAGCGTCAGGAGACCTGAGTGATCTGGATGGAGTCTAAACTAAACTAAACCATAGTCCTATAATCTCTCTACAAATCCGTTAGCTTTGGACACTGTTTTATTTATTTATGTAACCTTTTATTTAACCAGGTTAGTCCCATTGAGATTAAGAATCTCTTCCAGGGAAAGGGTTAAAGGTTGTTGCATTAACACAATGGTGACAGGTTGTGTCCAGTAATCTTATACTGTATCTTTCTCCAGGATGCTTTGTTTCATCAAGCTTACTTTGACCCTTATTATGACACAGCAGTTTGCTTCCAGAGTCAGGTTCATATCTCCAAATATCACTGGGACCCAGGTGGTACTTAAATTTTATCTCTATTTCTCCTTCTGTGGTAATTTCCAATGGTAAAAACTCCTTCCTAGGCCCATTTTTTTGCAGTAAAGTGTTTTCTGGATGCTTAGTTTTAAAGGACTGAGAGAGTTTGTTTAAGCAAACTGTAACTGCTAGCTGAAAACACTGTAGCGCATACAAGCATACACCCTTTCACGCCCGCGCGCACACACACACACACACACACACACACAGAAACACATCCACACCTGTGTAAGAATTTCTGAAAACTCTACTTTGTTGAAAACTCTGTAGACACATTTGTCATTCTGACATTTTTTTTGCATATTTCCGTGTCTACATTTGGATACCATTAAGTGTAACATTTTGTGCATTATATGTTATTTTAGCTGTTACTGTTCTTTTGGTTAGTACCTCATGATAACCAGCAGAGGGTGGCAGAACAAACAACATGACTTTAAACATTACTTTCCCTTATGGCAATCAGAGGGAGCCACTTGTCCTCAAATGCAAATCTTATCTAAAGTGAAGTCACAAATTGAGCTGTCTGGTTTCCATGGTCCATTTAATACCCTCCATAAAAGAAGAACAGTTAGCATGTCATCCTACTACAAATACATGTTATATAGCTCACAGTTTGGGACATTGAGCTTGTTTATAAACTAGGACAGTGATGTAGAAAAAGGAGGCATCCCTCTAAATAGAAATTAAGCTTTTGTTGATCGTATTTTCCAGTTTACAATAATGTGCCACATGTGGTTTGACTTGTGAGCATGCAGCAAAAACCTAAAAGACCCACTGTAAATAACTTGATGTTTTAGAAATATTAAATATCTGTGCATCTTTAAAGTCAGCCAATAGCCTGATGACTGTTCATGTGGGTGATTTATGCTCACAAAATGCTTAAAATCTAAATTTCTGATGAAAAGCTACAACAAACTGTGAAATCTTCCTGGTTTAGGGATGAAAGAAAAGACTTCAGAGCCCAACCAATTTGACTTTTACTGGCTGCAGCTACTGAGTCCAAGGCTGAGGCTGGAAGAGTGCAGGAGAGCTACTGCATGGTGGTCATTTTTGCCTTAATGCAAATGTCAGTAGGGTTGAAGCTGATCCCACTGTGTGTGCTCCGTACCATCATTATGTTGCTCTTTCAATTCATCCTTATTACATGCAGAAAAAACACATTTTGCTATGTAAAGATCTAGTGGTATACTGACATCTAGAATGGAGACTGATGTCATACGCATTATTATCGGGCTTCTAAGTGTCTTTGTTTTTGTAGTCAGCACAGCTGAGCGTTCATGTTAGTTCAAGTGAACCCCCTTCCCTTTGGAACCGTTGGCCCCCCGTCTCCTTCATAAAACGCCACAGAGTGAGGAGCAGCATATTTTTATATTTAACCCAGGCCCAGCTAACCTCTCAGACAGATGAGAGGGAAGGCTAACATTATTAGCTGTTCAAAAATCACATATATGCTCTTATATTGTGTTGTGGTTGACTTGAGAGACACAACTGGAAGATTTTTCGCTTAAAATAACATCACATGGTCACTGAGTGGATGTGTGGAACAGCCAGGCTAATGTTACCCGCTGGTGTGACTCTGGCATCTCTTGCTTCCCAAGTAGGAGACAACAGGCGCAACTGGAGCTAGCGCAAGCGAGTTGCTCGGCTAACGTCATATTCTGTTCAATAATGATATAAATGTTGTGACTTTGCGTTGCGATTGAGATTGTGATTCGCCATGCTTTGTAGAAAGTGACAATTAGACATTTTTATACTTGAAATAACATAAAATAATCTTAGAATAGATGTGGGGGACAGCGGAACTAACGTTAATCACTAGCTAGACTCTGGCCGAGAACTGCTGAGACAGGGGGTGGGGCAGATGGAGTGCCAGGGGAAATGGGAGGTGTGGCTGACACGCAGGTTAGTTTTGGGGTAAAGCTGACACAGAACTGTGACCACTAACGGTGAATCAATTTTGTTTAAAGGTTTTTAGAAAAGTGCTGAATGTTGAACATAAATATGTTTCTGTGGCATGAGCTTCTCTGTAGAAACAAAAGCACTGAGTTATACACACAAAAGTAATATTTTAAAGACACATCAAGTGTTTTCAAACCTAAATTTAAGAGTGTGTTGAGCCAAAAACTATTCGTCGTTGGTTCTTCAGGTCCCTGACTTTGGCCTGCAGTTGAACCTCACATCTTGTCTAGACACAGCTGTCTTGCTGGAATGCTTTCAGGCCAAAACTCCACAGTTACTGTTCCAAAATCTGCCTATATAACGTCTATGGTATAGAACAAAGTAAACATTATATACAGCCTGTTTAAGGTCCTGGTTTTATCCCAGATTTGGGTGGAACATTGTTCCCTTACAGGCTCGGTTAGAGTGGATGCGGTGTCTTTATGTTTTCCAGCCAGTTTCAAGTTCTTTTTCCTACAACGTGATGACAGATTTTGACAGGGGGAACTGACATCTGCAGGTCTTACTGATTGTCATACACAATCCACAGGTCTTAATCCAATATTTCATACATTCTTACAGGGAAAAAAGGGCAGAATTTGACATTGCACACGAAGAACCTTCGCTTTTGAGGAAGAAAATCCACCTGTTAATATACAAAGTTAAAAAACCGCAGTGTTGAAAAAATATCGCCATGCATGCAGTGACAAAACACAGAGTCTGTCTGGTTTCACTGGCATGAAGAATTACTTCACACAGCAGGGCTTGAGGGCCAGGGCGGATAGGCTTTGGCACTGCTAAAACTTTGCATGAAGCGGAACTGACTTTGGTCTTTTCCAGTCATAAACAGCCAAAGACAACCTCATGATGTTGACTGGGAGGTTGGCCAACATGTGGCTGGCCAGCCTCAACTGGCCAAACTGTATAGGAGATGTTCTGTGCCCCTTGAAGCCACCACACCTTTTTAGTGATTGGCTTGTTTTGTTTGTTCTCATCTTTCAATTGCTTGCATATATTTTGATTTTACTCCCATATTTTGAGAGTCATGAGTGGCACAACATTTATACTCTGATTTGAGTAAAAACTTCCACTACACATTGACTTAAACATGATCAATATTTGATGTATGTCTCTGTAAAATGTGAAAACAAGTTTGCTCTCCCATGATGACACACAGAAGCAACATTTTCTATGTAAACAACTCTTGTAGCTTCAAAAGCAGTTGCTGAAGCTTCATACGAATACAGAGATCTGTTGATCTCTTCTGTGCCTGTGCTGCCAACCCCTGCCAAAAATAAAGTAACACTAGACCAAAAATAAAATGATAATAACATAAAAACATACATACATACAACATAAAAATACATATTCAGTTTGTTACTGTACACAACACAGAATAATTTTTACCAACTGTAGCAAAATATGCAGGTTCTTTTTTGTTTGTCAGTCTTAAAGGTGGAGTAGGCAACATCTGGAAATCAAGTTAGCAGTAGCATGCAACCAAACATGAGAGTTTTATTTGGTTTGTTGTCGCTCTCTTCTTTAAGTCCTGTTTACACCAAAGATTCACAATGAGACAAAATGGTTGGAGAAAAAGTTGCGGCAGTGTAAACTGGTCCATCTCAGCTCAACTCAAGCCGGCTGATGGTGTCGTCTGCAGCTCAGGTTGTCAAGTCGCCAGAGGCCACTTTTAGAACGTAAGGCACATCATTTGTTTCAACAGCCAATCATCTTGGAGCAACGTAACCTGTCACTTAGAAGCACAGCAGCCAATAGGAACACCTCTCTAAAAGTGTCCATCACAGTCTTCATTTTTCTAAATCCTGAATACAGAGCCAAGGAGAGGTGCAGAGGTCAAGTGTTCTTTCAGACCACCTGAATTACAATATGCTGAAAGATTATTATGAAATCTTCGCCTAATGATACAAAAAATAAACTGCCTACCTCTGGTTCAAGTATAGCATTTGTCCTGATAAAGGCCTTTACTTAAACTGCATTTTAAAAATGCTGATTGGTAGGTTGGTAATGCAGTTTGGTAAGGATACTTGCTTTATTGCTGAGGATTACAAAAGACAATTGACACAACTGCCATATCAGTACACTAAACTGAGGCCATGTTGCCAGCAGCTTGTTAGCTTAACTTATCATAAAAAATAAAAAAATAAAAAAACAGGTGCAGAAACTGCCAGCCTGACTCTGTCCAAAGTTCTGCTGACTAAAGCTCGCAAATGACCATATTATATCACATTCGTTTAATATTAAGTTTCCACTAGCCGCTTGGAAATATCTCTTCCCAGGACTCCAGGAATTTATGGTGCTTTCTGTTTGAACTGGGAAGTCAGAATTTCCGAGTTCCCAGCTGCAAATTTCAACAGAAGTCGGATTCTGACTCATAAAGTCTGGAGAACTTCACAAACTCCAACCTCAAAATCTAAGATGGCTGCTACGTGCATTAACAGTAGTGAAAGCTGTGGTAATACTGATAATCGGGACTTCTTTTCATATTTCTTCGTTTCATATTGGTTTTTGTATGTTATATTTATATATTTTTCAAAATACTGCACATTGCATTGGTAGCAATATTCAATGATTAAATCTTTCTTCACCCACACTGTGAAATCTTGTTTTCTGACTTGTTGTACTGGAGCATGGTCAACCCGGACCTTTTCCAGCTCCAGCTTCTCACTTCCAAGGTACATGTAATACAACATAAGGCTAATGCTAAAGATCAAAGGCTATTTCAAGAAAAAAAGAATACACATAAGTTTGTGTAACTGTAGTCATACAAGGGGTTATTTATTGAGCTCAGAAGCGTTTTTTTCATACTTTTCCAACAAACCACGCTCGATGTTAGCGCCTCTGTCAAGGGTTTAAAGGTATAGTTTGACTCTTTTGATGTGGAGTTGTACGAGTTACTTATGCCAAGTCAGTGTTTTGCCTGCTGCAGATAATGGTCAGCTCACCCTCTATCAAGGGAGGTAGCGCGATGCACTGGCAGGAGGCATAGCATAGCGCCGCTGTGAGCAGTACCAAAAGCGACATGTCTTTTAGCCATCAAGATCACCCACCTATAGTAAATATGTCTCTTTATGTGTAAGCTACGTTTTTATAATTTTTTGCATTTTGCACTGTCAGGCAGCTGTTTTCTTTTGGACTCTGCAAGTATACTGCAGTTGTGAGTAGGGATACAGACGCTGTATAGTTGTATGTAGTCCCAAAGGAAACAGCTGTCTGACAGCAATGTAAAGTGCCACAAAACTTAAAAATGTAGCATGCATGCAAAGGGACATATATATTCTGGGTAGTCCTGCTGGTGGCTAAAAGATGTACAGCTGTTGCTACCCTTTACAGCAGTGCTATACTCTGTTTCCTGTGGGTGCATTGCCCCTCTCCTGACAGAGGGCAAACTAACCATTACCTATGGTGAGTAAGACACTGACTTGGCATAGGCACCTCATATAAATCAACATCAAAAAAGACAAACTACCCCTTTAAACTAAGCTAAGCTAACTGTCTGCTGTCTCTAGCTTTGCAATTTGCTGGAGAGTAGTATTGATTTTCTTGTCTAATTCTAAGCAATAAAGCAATTAATTATTTAAATTGCGTCTTTGGATCACTTTGTGCTGGAGAAATAAAACTTGAAAATGTTTTGGACATCTGTGCCTCCAGCATATCAGTTTTCTCTTGTGTCATCAACACTACAATGATGTCAGTGTCTGTTCCACCCTAACATTAAACCCAAGAGAGTTTGTTTTCCTCCTACATCTTGCTAATATTATACTTGTTCATGTTCAAAATACACGCATTTACTGTCCTTGCTCCTCCTCTCATCCATTCTGATTCACACAGTCATCCCTCAGTCCATCTCTTCACCTTGTCCCCTGGTGTTTGGCACGACTGCAGGCATCCAGAGAATGCCTGACATGGGGCTTGGCTGGTCGGCACCGCATACCTGCGGCGTGGCATGGCAGGGCTTTAGGAGAAATGTGGCGCATGTGCCACTCAGCAGTCCTGTCTAATGTCCACTAAGTGGCTTCAGACATGAACACTAATCCACTCAGTGATGAGAAGGCCTCAGTCTGATGACTCTGCTGCAGGCTGCCAAAACTGTCTGAGAACACTCTGAGGTTCAGACAGAGCACACTGGGGACAAACTTGAGGCTTTGAAAAGAATCATTGCAACTTTAATGAAATTGCATTTCCTTTGCAGGTATTTGACTGTGATGAATCAATTTGTTTATGCTTTTCTTCTCTCTTATGAATTATTGTTTTTTTATGGAAAGTGTCTTTGCTCTCACATGAAATAGAAGGCATATGAAAAGACAGCATGCTTATAAGCGTGTAAATATGGTCTTCACTGAGTCAGTAGACCATTAACCTCTTTAAAGCTGGGGCAGACATTTTATTCTGGTGTTATCAAGCAAAAATTTTATAATAATCTTTCAGCATTTTGTAATTCCAGTGGTCCAACAGAACACTTGACTTCTGCACCTCTCCTTGCCTCTGTATTCATGCTTTAGAAAATGAAGACCATGATGGGCACTTTTCAGTCAGTCACAGGTCATTTTAGAGAATGTGTGCTCCTATTGGCTGGTCTAGCAACAGGTGACCCTTCTAAGAGCTTATTGGCTGTTGAGACAAGTGGCCTGCCTTACATTCTAAAACTGGCCTCTGATGACTAGAAAAGCTGAATTGCAGGCAACACCCTTAGTTGGCTTGAGTGCAGCTGAGACAGACCAGTTTACACCGCTGCAACTTTCCCTGCAACCATTTTATCTCATTGTGAATATCTGGTGTAAACTGATCTAAAAGCAGAGAGCAAGATTAAACAAAATAAAACACGAGCTTAGGCAACAACAGGGAGGGGAGGGTCCTAACTTGATTTCCAGATGTTGCCTACCCCAGCTTTAACTCTTAAATTTATTTCCTTAAAGTAGCTACATAGTTATAAAAAAAATCTATTACACTCCATTATTGTTTCTGACTGTATATATCCCACGCCATGATATGCTTAGTATCTCTGCAAGAAAGTTGCAAAAGTTTAAGCACAACTAAATTCATATTTTCCAGAAGAAAATTCAGACAGGAAGCAAAATGTATGTTGCCATATCACTGGTGCAAATTTGACCAGGTGATTATTTGTGCAGTCCTGTTCAGTCACCTCTAAAAGCCAAAATCTTAAACTTGCTTGGACTCGTCTTTCTTATCCTCCGTTGTACCACCATGGCTGAAAAGGTGTCAGTTCCTGCCCACTTGCGTCTTTTTATTGAACTTTTAGCAACTGTGCCACCTCTTACCTTCATTTAGGTTCTCTCTGAACTCAAGGTAATGATAAGCCCATTTGTGTCCAGAAGGTTTAAAATATAATTCAAACTGTCACCTCTGGTCATACATGTAGACAAAATTGTGGCACTAGTCATCCTTCAGTACAGGATTCTGCAAACCCTCTTGAAATCCTCTGCAAAGGAACAGTGCAAATTTCATTTTTGCACCAACTGTCACTAAAATGAGAACGAAGACAAAATCCTGAATGGATTCTGTATTCTCATGAATTTGATCAAATACATAGTGCATACCTGATACGTATACACACACATGCACACATGCTCGCGAACTCACATACACACTCATCTGTCGTCCACCCTTTAGTCCATCTATTCAGCATTATAACTTGGGCTGTTTTTGTAACAAAACAAGGCCTAATCCTAAATTCAGGGAACTGTGAATGTGCCTCAACAAATGGCAGACAAATGAGAAGGATTAGCGAGGGCCTGTGAAAGAGTGAAAGGTTTGCCATTGATCTACGGTGGTCCTGTTCTCTTTCAGGGCCACTCGGTTTGAAAACCCCACTGAGTAAGAGCATACAGGGCCACTCCAGAGCCCCCTAGGCCACCGAGAGACACACAACAGCCACAATTAGTCTCAGGAGCTGTAATGGCAATTCAATAAGCGCTTTAAAATTGTGCCTTAGTCCGTCTGCCACCCCCCAACCCCTCCCATCCCTCCCATTTTCGTCTACATACATAAGATTGGTATTATGAGTGGCGAGGGGCTCTTTTTTTCTTTCCCACCCACCACAGTTCTTTTCAGTCACTGTGAGAGAAAATGACCACACAGGGTTTCAAAGGTTCCAGAGGCTGTGGTTTGTTGTCGCTGAAGCAGCATGACTTGTGCCCCTGTAGATTTTGGCTAAGGCCCTCAAAATGGGCTTCTATTATTACTTTTTTTCTGTCACTCAGCTGCAAATTAATTTTGAAGCAGTCAAAGTAACCTTCTCTATAAACACTGTTTTTATTGGGTCACGGTGAATACCGTCATCCAAGTAATGTTTTCATTGCTGTGCTGATGTGAGGACGAACTGTTCTTTATGATGTTTTAAGTGCACAGATCGTGAAACGGCCTTTGCAGATGCACAGAGACACAACCTGCTGTGCAGTCAAACAGGTGCTATCTGACAGACAGTTTAGCAACAGCATCATTGCATGATTCACTCTCAATCCTTTGCTTACAACGATCAGATCAAATACAGCCCAAACACCTGTGCCACGGACATCAACACATCATGGCAGAGGAGGAGCTGAGGATGTCTTCTGGATGGCTGTCATTTCCATTCTCCGGGGGCTCTCTTTGGGACATTCCTCCTTGATTCTGCACAGTGTTTAGGTTTTTCCTTTTGCTCCATGATCAAAGGCCAAAGCTTTTGATCAGGACTTCCAAAGGATCCCTCTTGTTTTGCTGGCGAGCGCACTGACAGGACAGTAGTGGAGCAATGATAATTACAGCTCCCATTTGGTGTCCCTGGAACTGGCACCAACAGCCAGTCGCACCCTCAGGCCAAGAAGAAAGGAGAGAGATTCTTGGACAGTTAAAAGAGGACAGCGCAGAGGTACAGGAGAAAGGATGGAGGAGACACTGACAAGAAGGCGAGTCAATTGAGAGAGCAGGCTGAAAATGGGATTACTTTGTGCCGTGCATGTTTTAGTGTCTGTGCCAGCTGACAGTTGGATAATAATCAGATAATAATCAGCTACGAGTGCAAAATTCAAATGTAATATATGTTGCAAAGATATATTTTATACAAATATATAACTATGTATAAAGACAAAGCAAAAAAATCTGAAATACATGGCAAGTGTATTTTGTCTGTTGTATCAAACTTGTTAGTAAAACTGCAAGGAAATGCATCACCTTTGAGGAATTAGCCTAAGGCTTGCTTTCTTTTTCGCTAACAGACTGGTATGCTAAGGAGCTACCAACAGCGGCAGGTTAGCTCTACTTGCATGAGAATGGAAACACAAGGAAAATGCCAACTGTGCAGCCTTAAAGGGGTAAATTTGTGGGAGTATTTCTTGGTTGGTACCCGTACCCTCTTGACGTCTCCGCCAGTTTTAGCAGCAATTGGTCTTTTTAGTATTTGTGGGACATTCTGTAAAACACGCAGCATATACTTAGGCCTACTAGTGAGTTTAAGAGGAGTTAGAAGGTTGATTTTTACTGTCTTTGGACAGAGTCAGGCTAGCTGCTCCCTCCTGGCTTCGCATCTTAAGCTAAGTTAGCTAAACCAGCAGCTAGCTAAGCAAAGTTTGGTAGCTAGTTTTAGCTTCACATACAGAATACAGACATGAAATTGGTATTGACCTTTTCATCTAACTCTCGGAAAGCAAGCGGAAAATCATATTTTCCAAAATGCCAAACTTTGACCATGACAGTTCAAATACAATATAAGAGGAGGAAAAGCACAGTAGTCTTTTCTGACATTTAACAATCCCTTTAAAGTTGCAGTAGGTAACTTCTGCTAATGAGCTAGCAAGCTAACATTTAGCTGTAGCATGAGACTCTTTGGAAAGTATCTCCGCTTAAGCTGTTTGCACTGGCTCACATTTCACTTCATTTGTTGTCTCTCCTTCCTTTATGTCCAGTTTGAACTGAGACAAAACGGTTGCAGGGAAAGTTACAGTGGAGTAAACTGGTCCGTCTCAGCCCAAGCTCAAGACGTCTGATGATGTCACTTGCAGACACTAATGTCGGCACAGGTAAGTCAGAGCATAAGGCACAAACAGCTGATCAGCTTGTGCAGATGTCACCTGTCACTAAGAAGCACAACGTGGCCTAATCAACTGGAAGAGAGAGTAGCCTACAGAGAGCTTCATCTTTCTCTTCGCGGTTGCAAAGAAAATATCGTGGTAAAAACAGGGCTTACCGGAGACCAATTTAGCAGCAAATGGTGTCATTTTTTTAACCACACTGTTTACACTGTTCAATCAGGTTAGACATCATAATGACAACGTTTAGCCAAAAGAGTTGTCTAGTTTTACTTTAAGGGTGCACAGCTGAGGACAAAGAAATCTGCATGGCAACAGTGGCCTCCTGCCAGACCCCCCATACTGTGCTGCACCCAGACTTCTACAGCTGAACTACAGTGTGACTTAACGCCATTCTGACCAGACATGTACCCCGTCACAGTAATCTCACATTATGACAGGCTGAAAGGTTGGCCTTTATTCACCCCAAACAGCCACTATTCATCCCTCTCTCCTTTCTGTTCGCTGAAAAGACCGAGTGGCCTCCTGTGCCACTGGAGGGCTCATCTGTGTGTAAATGACCTTGATGCTCGGCTGCATAGTTCATAACCATGGACCTTTCATCAGACACGGGGAGGTCCTCCACATCAACGCCTCTCCTGCTGTGAGTTTTGTCATGATTATGATGAGGAGGAGGGGTAAGTCGCAGGGCTCTGATTGAGATGTTACCAGCACTTAACAATCAGCGCCACGCACAAGACAAGATTAAAATGCCAGTTTTGCTCTTGACGATTTAAAAAAAGAAAGCTTGCTGGCATAAGGGAGTGAACCACGACATGAGATTTATCCACATTTTTTTATTTAAGTTTACCAATCCCAGCATGGACCAAGGCACTCAAATGATTTTACTTTACTGAAGTGGATCTAAACTCTTGTTCTGAGACTTTCACCTTGGGCCTATACACAAACTACGAAAACTGGCCTATATGAGAGCTGTTTATGATAAGTGGATCACAAATGTACCAATATCCAATAGTAATACCATACAAAATGTACTGAATATGGACTCGGATACAATTATTTTTATCCCTTCTTTTTTTTAACAGTATGACTACAATCCAACACAAAAAGTCGACAATAACAATAAACATCAGCTTCAAACAGTTAAAGAGTACAAAACGTTTTAAATATATTAAATGTTCTATTAGCAACAGCCTTGAGAAAATGTTAGCAAGACTTGACAGAGAGGCAGCATGTAACCATTTACTACTGTGTACATATTAATGAAGTTTCTGCTAGAGACATATGGTTTACCTACGGCTGCTATAATGCATTAAATGACTCATAAGGCTTATTATTATTTCACAATTGAACTAAGAACGGAGAGTCAGAGACTACATGAGACACAATGCATTTTTTCTGACACAGATTTCTAATCTATCAGCTGTGAGTTGTTGAACGGGAGAAGTCTGACGGAAGCATGCACAGAAATGAAAGGTCATCTCAGACAATCCAGCATGGTATCCCAGTAATTAGCTTAGTTTCTGTTGTGTTCTTGTCACGTGTAGACATTTAGACAGACCAGTACTTTTATCAATACGTGCAAGTCAGGAGAGATTTTCATCTGACTGTATACAGTTCAGTTGCAGATCATCTCTTATACAGTATTTTCAGTACAGCATATCCCAAAGAACAGTCTACATTTTTGGCAGGGCATCACCAAAATTTCACAAACACTGAGATCTTGAGTTGAATATCCACAGATTTTTTTTATTGTTAATTATTAAAATTCCTCATTTTTTTTATTTATCCTGTTAACTCTTAGATTTTTTGAAGCCCTCACTACTTTACTCCACATAAACAAACATTATTTCTTGTGGAAAAAGACTAATTTTTTATCCAATTATTAATTTTGCGGGCTTCAAAATTCAGTCAAATTTAGCCTTACAGAAGAAGCAAAAGTAAAATTCACACTTCACATATTATATTTCAAATGAAAAATGTCCAAAAACCGAACAAAAAACTGTTTGGTTTTACAAATTATGTTCTAGATTTCATAGGTGGAACACCTGAAAATCACTTAACATTGGAATTTTTAATATGCGTAATTGTGCGCAACATGTGATGAAAATGAGAAATGTGTTTAAAATGGTACGAGTAATTCACATTTGCTTTTTTGTATGGCTAAATATGCAATTTATAGGTCTTAAAATAGTGGAGTCAACTGAATGATGACCTTAGTTTTTTATTAATGAATTTGACTCCTCCCAAAATTGTACAAAAACTACAGAGGGCGTGACCTCAGTGTCTTCAGTAGTTGTGGCCCTGATTTTTATCTGCTCACAAAGATGCGTCTTCTTTTCGAGTGATACTTGTTGTTTATCACAGATGAAATAATTTTTGCTGTACCAAATGCTTCTGTTCTTATTTAACTGAGCATCTAAAATAGGCTAAATAACAAACCACTTAGCCAAGTTTTGTTATTTCCAAGCCTTGTTGTCCCTTTTTAGTCTTTTAACAATCTTTTAAAGTCACCCAAACACATCTTCACATGCAGTTCAGACACACATACGATGCCTGAAGATAGTATAATTCTACTATATTTGTCTGTATTACTGAACATCATTAGAAAATGGAGAAAATAACTTAAAAGTACATATTATACTAACTCTACAAATGTTACAAACCTCAACAAATGTACATTTATGTGACAGGAGGATGGAATAATAAAAATAAAGATTGCCGTCATGGCTAAATCAACACTAGTGTGAGGAGGAGGGGGAGCCAGCCAGCTGCTGGTCAGAGTTCAGGCAGCTATGATGGGAGCATGGGCAGGAAATGAGTAGAAGGGTGTCTTCGTCGAGCCTTGTGACCTCGCCGTGGTTTCCCCCGCCCATTCAGCGAAACAAACATCTGCCTGCCGCCATGCTTCCAGCGGAGGGAGGCGTACGTGTTGTAGCCGTTTTCCTCTATGCGCTCCTTGAACTTGCAGCTTGGGTTATACTTCACCTGTGATCAGAGGGAGGAGGACGGACGGGTTAAGGAGGTCATAACAAGAGTGCATGCTAACAGCTAACTGCTATTCCTGCTGTGCCAGCTTTCAAGAGTTACACAAAGGTCAGTGTCTGTTGTTGCAGTAAAAACTATTCCAGGTGTTTTCTGTTGGGAGTTTTTCTGCACAAAGTGTGAAGCTGGTTTGTCTTTTTAAGAGAATGAATGTTTTCAGTCTATTAATAAAGGGTCAGTTCACCCAAATAACTGGATTATTTTTCACTTATCGCTCATCTCTGTTGGTGTCTAGTTAGGATTGTTTCAGTACCAATACAGTTTCCAGAAATGTCTAATAAACAGCCTGAAATGCTTGATCAGGTATCACCGAGTATGCAAGTCTGTGCACCAATCTGATTGAGAGTGGCTAAGTCACACCCCCTCCAGTGGACCCCATGGGACCTAATTTTGGAAAAAATGAACGGTAGTCAATCGAGGGAGAGAAATTTTTTTTTTATCCTGATTAAATTGTACCGCTGTCACATATGATGTTTGCTAATTTAAAAGATATTTCTGCAAGTAAAGAAAGTTGAATTTTACCATCCAACTGCTTAAGTATAAGACTTTCAAACTACATATTTAGAAATTCCACACATCTGGTCGTCACCTAAACAATGTCTTAACAACAGTCTCTAACAGAAGCGACTAACTCTGATTGCTTAGCTGCAGTTCTCAACATGCCCGTGCTTGTAATGATTTTGACCTCTTCTGAACTTTTTTCCTTGTTTTGACGGAACAAAAGAAACTGTACTAAAGTTACAGCCGCGCTAGTTTGGTGACGTATATTTCGTGAGACAAGAGATGTGGTTCACTGAGCGGTCTCACAAAAAATGTTGTTTTACTTTACTGTTTGACAACAAAAAATTAACTTTCTTAATATGAAAACTTATATTTTAAATTGCCAACTATCACGTGTTATTAATGGTACAAAGCAAACGGGACTGGAAACTAGTTGTTTTTTTTTTTTTTCAAATTAAGGTCCCATGGACTGGAAGTAGAAGCGTGGGACTTTGGCATTCTACTGGGGTTTCAGCTAAAAAACTTTGAGGATTGAGTGAACAGACCCTTCAATGAGTCAAAATAAATAAACAAATGAGTTGTAAATAAAAATCATTTTTAAATGTTAAACTTCTGTCAAAATCATTCTGTCTCTTTTCTTTTTTCTTTAATATGAGTTACAAGCTTTGTTGACAGGTATGGTGATCTGTGAAGGTAATCCAACAATCAGCAAAGCCACTTTTTCATGGGTGGTTACTACCTTTTATCAGTTACTCAAAGAGTCTTGAAAGATATTGTAGTGACAAGAGGTACTGCTGCATTCCCTTTCCCAGATTGTTATCAAGCCGCCATAATGAGGCCCCATCTGGGATAACATCAGGATAGCATGAGCCTGGCGTGATTCAGCTGCTTCTCTGCTATCATGGGAGGTTCTGGATTTTGAAAAGGCCTCGGTCTTCTGGTGTGTTTATGTCGTGTTTACTGTGTTAAGCACTTGTCTTATCACCGCTGCTGACTGATTTCTTGTCCCTGATTTCTCCTTTTCCAAGATATAAACACATGGGCTAGACACCACACACCTCAGGTCTGATGTGTGGCTGATTGTAACAAAGAGAGGTGATTACGTTTGAAAGCTTGCTGTGTAAAACAACAATTGGCAGATGGCACGCAAAGACTTTAAAAGCAGCCCAGCTGGCTCTTTGTCGCTGCTGGTTGGGTTTTTTTCCTCTGCTATCTATTTTGACAGTGGAACAAGCCAGTTCAAAGCTGCAGGTATCATCAGCCACGGCCCAGGTGTACAGCCATGATTGATTGTAACACTTTGACCTTTTACGGACTCTCTAACGCAAGACTCCTGACACTTCACTTCGGCAGAATCAAACATGTTTGGGTAGGAATCCATTTGAAACCCCTATACATGTATAGCTCCCCTACTCTCACCACCCTCCTCCCTTTCCCAGCCCTCCCATCTTGACCTCCAGGAACAATGTTGCCAGGTTGTATACGCACCGATCCAAAGAGCGTGCCTTTCTTGGACATAGCTAAGTACAGGCCGGTGCTGACAGATTTGATGGCAACAACTCCCACACTGACAGATCGGATTTCCATCAGGCCTGGAAAATAAAAGAGGGAACAAGAGTCTGGGTTAGAAACATCAAGCTTTGGGAGTTTCCCCATCAAAAGCCACTCTATCATTAGCTATTAGGATACCAGACGGCCATATGCTCCTGGGAGAGAGAGCCCAAGACAAGAGAAAACCCTCATACACATGCACGGCAGTCTGAAAGACTTCCTTTTGGGAAAAGACCAGCCAGCTCTGTACATTCAAGACAACAGGTTAAAATTTGATCATACCAGAAAAGGTGGGACAATGCTTTTATCTTATAGAAACTTACTACATGTCATTACTACATGTCATTACGACATGTCATTATCCTTTGTCGACATCTCAACTTAGATTTCACAAACCCCACCCATTTTCCCCAAAAGAGCTTTATCTATTAGATATTGTGTTACTTTACAATTTGTCCACATTCAATAAATGTTACAGAAAGTAGCTGAAAATGTGTGACATTAGTTAAAAAGAAGTGTCAAAATCCATCTTCACATCAGTGTTTGAGCTGAGAAGGCAGCACTTGTAAGGAACTATCTTATCAGGCATAATGACTTTCAGCTCCCCTCTCTTTCTTGGCAACCAAAGAAATGCAAACATTCTTTTAAAAGAGTAAATTACCCATACCTAGCAACTTTCGTGTCCTATAGTGTTTCTACACCCTGTTTCAAAATGAATGGCAGTGAATGTGGCTTAAAAATGCAGTCTAAATTTACCAAATAACATCTGTAGGACATAAGTGAGATCTCTGCTAGTGGTGAAAAGCTGAAAATAAACTAGTGTTGTCCTTTAACCCTCCTGCTGTTCTCAGATCATTTTTGACCCTTTTTCAAATATTTTAATGCCAGAAATATGGTTTTTCTTTTGATGAATTGCCTGCTTTTTTTTTTTTTACCATAAATTCCAAAAAATAGTGTAAAATTTGTGGTAATGAGTTGGACTGGAGTTGGCTAACAAGGTGTAACACAGAATTAGGTGATAATTTATATTCATGATTTATAAACAGTCAAACCAGACCAGGTCAAAATTGACCAGGGAGGACAAAATTTGCATGGTTGACAGGAAGGTTAACCTATGTACCTCAGTCTCAGACTAAATCTCAGATGACATAAGATTTGAACACAGACATGCACAGTGTTTGAGCCTGCATTCTGCCTCACTGTCTGCCTCCAGTGCAAGCCTCTAGACTCCAGATGTGACACTCCATCCTGATGATGCCCACTGTTGTTTACTGAGGGACATAAAACTCGTGTCTGCCAGCCACTTAAAGCAGCCTCTCCGACTCACTTCACCCCATGAAAAAGCTGGCAAGCTTGTGGGCTAATTGTTTCCTCTGGGCACTGATTGCAAACAAGTCCCATGTGGCGCACTCTTGATCTGGTTTTTGTCTGCATACATAAATAAAGGCACACACCCATTGCCATGGCTACGACAGGGAGATGCTTTGGAGATGACCTGAGGGCTTACCGCCCGCTCCTGAATAGCAGCTAATTGCTGAAGATGAAGCTCTATTTTGGATGACATTTTTCTGGCTTGGTTTGCCCACTTACACCTTCAAAAGCACCTTGATGTGGTCTGCTATCTGATCAGAGCACGGAATCTTCCTTTTACACCCCTGAAAAATAAGTCTGTGCAGAGGAGTCATGTAATGTTGTTGCTCGAAGGCTCGGCACTGCTGGATATTTGTGAAATATGGTTGTTGGCTTTGGACAGATGCTGTAAACATAGCACCAGATCAAGGTGCTGAAGGACAGGTTGACCCAAAGCTGGTAGGAAATGAAGAAGTCACAGTGGGCCAATGGCAACCCAACTGGCCAACCCCCTGCTACTTTGGTACAACCGCAAGTCTTGTGCAAGGCAGTGACTGAGTTCCTGAGCGGTCTCGCTGGTAAAACCCATCCAGCAATGAAAAATAAATGCTCTCTGAACTCTCCTTTTTCCATTTTTTCTGCCTATTTATTTGTGCAAATCCAAATTTTGTTTGGAAAGAACAGTAAATCTTAACTTGGCGCAAAGGCTTGACTTAATATGTTTTTGGATTAAATAAGCTTCATATTTGTTTTAGTCCAGGCTTTAAAGGATACCTTCATGTCTTTTTCTCAACACACAACAAGTTCTTCAAATTAAACAGGAAGATAAATAATTTGTTCTGCCCTCAAGCATGACACATAGAGGCATTTTCTGATCTGATTGGAAAGATTGTTTATCTGGGTCATTAAAAATTCCTCTTTAAAAATTATCCATTTAATGCCGTGACAAGGTTATGGTTGAGATTTGTGGAAAACAGTGACCATGACCTGTTTCAGTGTACATGTGTACATGTGAACACTTCATTGTAAAGACATTGTACAGATGACACAGAGATCAAAAAGATGCTCGTAACCACCTCATCTCTAAAAGACGGCTGCAAATTTCATTAGTCTTCTTTTCTGGTTTCAAAGAGCAAATCTGAAGGGTTCCATCAATCCCCCATCAATCTAAACATGCAACTATCTCCAACTTCTTTTTTTCCAACTCTGAACTTCACCAGTCGTGCTTAACAAGTGAGGTCATCTACTTAAGAAATGGACACAAAGGAGTACAAAGAGTAAAAAGCAGGACAGAAAAGACAAGGAAGGTAAACAAACAGAAACTCCTGTTGAGCGTCTTTCTTCTCTGTCAGGACCGTGTAAATGAAGCCCTCTCTCCGCTCGCCACAGCTGCAGGGAAGGAGGGAAAGCCTCAGCTGAGTCCATCCAGGTATCAGCCCAGCTGCACCCCCATCATTCCTGTGTTTCCTCTGATCCTCTGAGGAAACATTAACACTTTGATGGCAGCCTCCACTTTACGAGCTGTGTTTACAAACACCGGGTGTGCAACGGTGGCACCTGGAGCGTGCGAGGGACTCATAAGCAATTAGCCCAGGCCCGGCTGGTGATTGGAGCGCTGCAAGGATTTATGGGGGATTAGTCCAGGCCAATGAAAACCGCTGGTGCCTGAAAGTGGTGCCAGCAGTAATTGCCATTATATGCTGAGTTGAGTTCCAGGCACAGTAGGTGTGTTGGAAGGATGTTTGTCACATCTGAGACACTGTAAGGAGCTAGGGGTGAACAGTAAAATCTCAGGTTTAAAATGTATATATATATTTTTTTAATTAGTTGCCTAGTAGAAAATATACTTAAGTAAAACAAAGTCTGAAATTAAAGGTGTTAATGCATCTTTTTGAGAAGCACATCGACAAAACTCGCCACCTTTCTCTGCTCCAGTCTCCTCTTGTCATTTCAGCCGTACAAGCCGGTGTAGCAGCCAGCAGACACAAAAGATCTGAGGACAAGAAATGGGGATTTCACATTGTCTAGAGGAATCACTCGGGCTCTGGACGCTTGACCACACATCTATAAAGACCAGTTAGATCCATATAACTCACAGTCTCCCCTTTGAAAAGTCACTCCATTGTGTTCAAAGCCTGAGAAATCAGAGTGAGGTATTTCAAGCTATTAGAGGGTTTTCCTAACTGCTGAAATCCAAAGGTCACATTACTGGAAGACAGACTGAACGCTGAGATTCACTTCCGGACTTGCTATAGTTTTCTAGAAGTATATCATTTTGACTGCAATTGTATCAGTCAAAAATTTAGTTGATGGCAGTTCTTGTGAAATTTCAATTCAAATTTAAAGCTTTTTAGCCTTGGACAAATAGGCCACATCTCAGAACATATCTAAAATTTTGTTGCACAGCAAATGGGAATTCCTCTCTTTTAATAAATCCTGTTTTTACACCTGCTTTGGCATAAAAAAAATGACATTTTTTCAACACAAACTGGCAGGAACATCTTGTTTGTTCTAATAAAATTATCCTTATTTTGTAAAAGTTGACAATGCTTGGAGAAAATCAAAGGTTTATGTGAACAAATTCTGAATCATTTTAATTTAAGAAATGTTTCAAATCTTTTTACATCACAATTGGAAAAAAAAGAGGGAGAAATAATGGAGACAAATTAGCGCTTTGTTCCTGGGTTGCTTTGGAAACTAAAGGTCACTCCTGCTCCGTGTTCTGCTGAGCAAGTATCAACTGATGCCCCTATTGAGCCCATGAAAAAGGTACTTTTGGCTTCCCACTTGCAATTGGCAAGATCTCTTAACCTTTGACATGTTTTGGCTGGGACTGTCAATAAGCTCAAGCTGCCATTACAAGCAAATCCCGCACTATACATGTCTAGTCAACTGTGGACTTGCCATTTATTTCTCCTCTATGGGATTTTTAAAAGCATAGAAAAAGTCTTTTACCCACTCTCTCTTTTTTTTTACTCTTTCTTTTCTTTCCCTCCCCTATTTTTTGGACGTTAGCCCATCGTCAGATCATTCAAGCCTTTTCTGACTTTGAAAAAAAAGCAGAAAGGAAAGAGAGAGACACTCTCACGGGGTTCCCTTTTGTCAGAATCATGGTATGGAGGAGGAGGAGGAGGAGGAGGAGGAGGAGGAGGAGGAGGAGAGTACAGGGTGAAGGTACTGGTTATAAGATGGGGTTTTTAGTGGTGGCGGGGGCAGGCGCTTCCAATGGCTGCCCCCCTTTCCTCAGCCCAATAAGTCTTTGTTACTCACCTGAGAGGTGAAGAGCTAGACAAGATCTTATTAATGACTGAGCGTTTTGAATGGGGTTCTACAAAGTGTGGCAAAATGGTCCCTTTCATCACAAATTTAAAGCAGAAAAGAGTGAAAGACTGAGCAAAGAGAGAGTGAGAAAAAGAGATTTTCCTGCTCCTTTCCTCCTGTCTTCTTTTTGTTCCTTTTCCCAGGTCTTTAATTTCTTGGGTTGCCCCCTTGAGCAGCCCTCCATGGCTCAGTGCTCGACCAGAGCCGAGCCTGGGAATCTCGGAGTTCCCGCTGTGCTCCTGCTCTTGATTGACATACCTTTTCAATTATTTCACAGTTTGCTTGCTTTTTAAACGAAGAGGGCCCTGTTGTTTTTTTCCGTCTGCCCTCCTTTTCAAAACACAAGCTTTTCATGTCGGGTCTGGGCTGCCAGGCCTAATGGCTGTGACCAGCACCTTTGATCTGCCATGACCCCCTCGAAGGGTCTGGTACTGGGCAAAGCAGCCGCCTGTGTGTATCGGTGCGGACAAAGGCTGCATCACTCACTATTGCTTTAAACACCTTGAGAGATTACCATGAGAACAGGCGCTCCAGTGGAGGCCATCACAGGTGGTGTGATATGGAACCTTGGACATTAACCCTTGAACGTACAGTAAAATAACAACCAATGATTAACACTTGTGGCAAAGATGGTTTGATTTGTTTAATTTAAGAGCAAAATTTATGTTTCCATTTATGTGTTGGAGCACATTTATGCCACTTGACTTGTGGACACTCGTGTGCCGATATACTCTTGTGATGTGATACGGTTTGGACGCTGATACTCAGTCAATGTAAGCTTACTTGTCATTTCTTGAATGTGCTTTCAAAAAATTGATTTATTTATTTATTTTAATTAATGTTAGATAAACGAGTCAACATGTCGCTTTGCAATGATGCAAAAGTTCAATTGTTTCCCGTCACTGTCCCTCTGCTAAAAACCTCAGAGTCCTCATCTTTCTTTCTTAGCCTCAGGAAAGTCTCAGTATGCTTGAAACAAAGTCCTTGTCAAATTTTCTAACCCCTCTACGATGTTCAAATCGGGGTCAGCGGAGGCTGCATTTGACAATTTTTTATGACTTTCAGAAACAAGCAATCCAACAATGGCACCCAAATTACAAAGTAGCAATCAGTTACAGTAGGTGTTTGGAGGTGTGAAAGTAGGTGGGGTCTGAACTTCTCTCTTGGGACAATTTTGAACCAATTCAGGCATTTAGGCAATCACTGCAGGTTTGTGCGAAGGTGTTGGAGTGTCAGCCCCTTTTTGCAGTCTTCTGTGGCAGCGTTGGTTGGTTCTGCTCAGCCTGATCTGTGGATTTGCAACCACAAGCAAAAAGTCGATTCTGCTTCTTAAGTTGCCTTTGTGCCGTGAAGCCTGTTTTATTTTGAGATGGCCCTTAGATTGCAGTCCATCTATTTTGTTTAAATTGGTGCAGCTGTTGTCTGAAACCCGAAGTTATGCTGGTTTCCTATTCAATAAAATCTGAAAAGAGAACGAAGCGATTTCACAGTTCATTAACTGTGCAGGTGATCACTGGGGGCAAAACAACCTTCATCTCGTTTCATCTCGTTTCATCATTAGTAGGATTCATTGTGAGAATCTGTGAACACGTTCAAACTTTTCTCTGCAGTGTCAGTGGCATGCAGCAGCAGCAGGAGACTGGGAGAACTGAATTTCTTGCCCTTTGTGCAACCACTTTGTTTACAGCATACTGAGACCTTTATGGTTATACAAGGCATCCAAAACAGATTAATAATACATGGACGACAGTTACATCAGTTCCGATCACCACCACCATCATATCAAAAGTGACACAAAAGGTCATGGTATTTTGACTCATCTGCTTTCCACAGACCGTGCGCAAATGATTGGCGAATCACTTGTATCCAAAATTGAACTTTGGCATTAGCACAGCAAGCAATTTAAGAGTCTAATGTCTTGCTGTTTGTGTGCAGATTTAAGAGACTCAGCTGGTTGGCGCAAGACTCACTGCTTTAATGGCAGTTCTACTCTACCGTCCTTTTTACTTGATCAGTTGTACTTAAAACTTTCCATGTGTTTAAAGCAATATTTCACCCCAAAACTATTTTTGTGTATCATCAGTCACCCTTGGATGTCATGAACTGAGGAATATATTATTTTCGTTCCAGTGTTATTCCAAGATAAACAGCTTTTTTTTTCTCCCCCAAAACTGTGAGTCTCTCACTTAAGCTACTTTTGCTGGCAGTCTATGGAGATACAGTTTCAGAACATCAAAACCATCTAAAAACGTCTATTCAAAAATCTCAAAAGCTTCTTGTGGTATAATCCAAGTCTTCTTTGTCGTGTTGTATGATCAATACTAAAAATGACCTGATGAAGAGTGGACACGCTCGAAACGTCGTGTGTTAAAAACAAGTAAATATTCTATGGAGCAAGACAAGTGTGTGCGGGCCTTTACTTTTCTTTCTGATACACTCCATTGAGCCCAGCACCCTAAAAAGGTGATGTGCGTATTTTTTCACTATTTTTATGATCAATACTTCCCAAAACACTGGTATTTAAGCTCGAAAACGTCTGACGCACACATTTGGCCCAGCATGCGACAGGATGTGTGTACTGGATACTGGATGTGTTGGATTTAGCAGCTTCTTTTTTTTTTTTTTTTAAGTTACAGTGTTTTTGGAAGTATTGAGCCTATGGTACAATAAAGAAGGCTTGGATGATACCACATGAAGCTTTGAGATTTATGGACGGACATTTTTAGATGGTTTTGATGTTTTGAAACTGTATCTCCAAAGACTGCCAGCAAAAGCAGCCAAAGTGAGCGGCTCACATTTTTGGAAAAAAAAAATCCACTAACTGTGGAATACACTGGAAGGAAAAAAATATTCTTTAATTCAAGACATCTAACGGTGAGTAATTAATACACATTTTAAAAAAAGTTTTGCAATGAAATATTGCTTTAAATTGGATTTAATTTGGTGAAATGTGAAAATGAATTATTTTGTATTCCATAACAACATGCCTTTCTTTGGGTGAATGGAATTTGATGTTGATTTCTAGCTGACAGATGAAGAGATGTCTGACAGTTATCAATACGTAGTAAGCAGTGATAGTTGGACAGTGATGATCTCATTGCATTGAGTGGTGTATATGAAAGCTGATCTCCAAGCTGCAGTGAAAGATGACAGTGCTTCAGATACGAGAAGATAATTTCCAGGAAAAACTGTGTGCTGACATCAGTAGTTGGTGTTTTGAATAAATTATATATTGGCTCCCTTACAAAGAGGATGCTTAATCATTTTAAGCAGCCATCAGGTCAATCAGTGAATTATTTCCTTTGGTGTTGAGGGAGATTGAGGCTAGAACATTTAATATCTTTTCTAAAGGTGTGCAAGTAGTACTTTTGCATTTAGCCAGTCAGGAATGCACAGACAGGAGCATCACTGATCAATCACACACACACACACACACACACACACACACACACACACACACACAGGTCGGCTGAAACCAGAGGATGGAGTCAATTACTGCACACAAATCAATGACGCATGTACAAACTGAATAAAAAAAGAAAAAGTAAATATGGTCTTCTGTTGAATTGTAACTAGTGGTTGACTATTTTTCCTGGTGAAGTAAATGTTACCAAGCAAACTTTTGACTTTAGGGACAAATTCACCACAGGCACACAGCCCTTCATTAACAGTATGGGATTCCCACTGGTCCAATACTAAAGGGGACACAATGAGTTGTGAGAACAGTTTATATTCTAATATTTTGTCCAGTGCAAATCATTACACTTATCAACAGCTAGTCCTTTAAAGAAGAAAAACAGTCTCTAGTTGAACAATATCATACTCTCTCCTGCACCTGTGTCCTTTTCTCAATATGCTCTGGGTGCACCAGGCTGGAGCCACACACAGCAGCCTGACTTTGCCATTTACTTGAGTTGAGTCGTCACGCCTATAATGTCATTGTAGAGGACGTCTCTAACTTGGTGGTCAGCTGTGTGCTTTTGATGCGCGCTAATATTTTAAAGCATAAGCGATAACGTTGATCAGAGATGAGGAGTTTTGGAAGCAATGTGACATAAAGGACTGGACATGTAAATCTGTGAAGTATAATAATTCAATTTTATACGGTTTGAAAAGTTGTAAAAACATCTTCTTTTTCTTGCGACCATGTGACAAGACAAGACAATAGAGACTATGCCAAAGCAAAACAATACTCAGTTACTCAGGAAGAAAAGACTTGAATTAAGCAAGAAAAGTGCTTAACTGATGATTTCATGATCAAGGAAAACTCAGATAACCTTTTAGTTTAAGGTAAGTTTGAGTTTAAGGTAACATGCCACAGCAATAATGTTTCTAAATTAAGACATTTTCACACAATGTTACAATGATCAACACTAAGTCAGAAAAAAAAATCATATGGGGCAGCAGGCAGACACTTCTGGAGCACCTTTGGCCACAGCCCAAAAAGTGATGCCAAAGCAGGTGTTTAACATCTGCTTTTTTTTTCAAAGCAGGTGTTTAACATCTGCTTTTAAGGACGACATACCTGCTTTGGCATGACTGATTCAAGAGCCACCATGATTTTGCATTATACCACATGTAGCATTAAAATGAGGCTCTTTTTTGATTGTGCTCAGACATTTTCAGCCATGCAAAAAAATTTTACTAAAATCAATACATAGGCAGGTTTATTTTCTAATTTATATGCTGTCACTCTACAAATGTATTTGCTAGAATGTACATTTCAAGTTTTACGCTATACCAACAAACTGTTGTGCCGTTACTTGTGGTCAAGGGTCTGTTTTTTATATAAAATTGCAAAGTTTGCTAACAAAATCGTTACTTTAGCTATCAAGCTACTTTTTGTTCATTTTTAAGAATGTTTTGTATTGTTTTTAAACATTTTAGTTCAGGTCGGCAAAAACTGTCTTATGCTCTTCATTACTCCTGAAAAAGTTAGACAGTTATTTTGGTTCAAATTAAAGCTTTGCTTAGGATCTCTCTTTCATTAATGTAAAAACACCCCTGCTGAATCACTGTCCATAGGGTTTTATACGCATAGTGATGAAATGAGGACATTTATTTTTGTTAAATAAGTGTGATCAAGCTCAAAATACATATGATGCAATGCCCTCGCTGTTTTAATGGAGCAACTTGTCCTGAACAGCAGTATAAAATTTACAGTCTCTTTAACAGGAGCTGCCACTCTGAGAGCTCCAGTGTTCCAGCAGAGGATTTGCACTTCAGTGTGTGTGCTGGTGAGCGGCCGTTCTGTTGCAGAACAGAGCAGCTGTCGATCTGCAGGCCGCACCTCCTTCCCTTCCAAAAAGCTCTACCTGTCTGTCTTTCTTCCCTTCATCCTGTCTCCCATCTGCCAGTCTGCTTTTCACTGCCCGTCTGTCCCTCACTTCTCCTCTGTCGTGCTTCTTTGGTCTTTCTGTCTCAGTCTGGTTCACTCTCAGCCTGGGTCACCCCTCCTCTCCCTCCCTACACCGGCCTGTCTGCACTGGGTCTCCGGACATGCATCATGCCTATTAACTCTCACAGGACAGGGATGATTTATTCATCCTTTACCGACAGTCCGACAGCCAAGCAGGGCTGGACTGATCACACACACACAAGGCGCAAAGCCTGCAGTTACAAATCTCAGGTTTTGCTACTTTGTTCTCACTTTTGCGGTGGAAAGTAGATTTAAAAATGAAGCAAGAAGGATGAGAAAAAAACTAGAAATATCACCAATACACTCTGTAATGAAACGAACTGAACAGCCCTCGTTCTGATCTTCCACCATATGTTTGTCAAAGCTGCACATTCGAGCCAACATGCCAAGCAACTTGGCCCTGAGATTCAATTCTGTTCCTCAAATGAACTCAGACTGTCTGGCGGTCTGAACAGTGTTCCTCTTGCCTAATTTAGCTTTGAATTCCTGGACAGTTAGGCATCTTTCAACTCATATTTGATGTGATCAAAGTTTAAAAAGTGCAGCATTAAATTAACGGCAAAGGAAATAGGGAGCAGCACTCTTTTGCACCAATTATTCTTATTTAAACATTTGAACTTTCACAGATCTAAACATGCTGCCACTCTCTTAATCACTCTGTACACACTGTGTGCATGTGTGCTGTCACTTGAATATAACTGTGTACAGTACAATGTCCTCCATGCGTTGAGCACATTCCCTTGCATGTGGCCCACCCTGTCCCAAAAAGAAAAAAACAAGCACGATGGACAGAAAGGACAGAAAGGACAGAAAAAAAGGAGAGAAAAGACCTACAGAGGACCAAACTTCCCTGCCCACATATCGCTTCCCACATTCCATTAAAGTCTCTGGAGGGATGAGAGTAAAAGATGAGACGCATCATTATTGTTGCCCTGCCCTTTTATTCTCAGTCCATATTCAATGACTAAATGACTGCCTTTTCTCTATTATTATTATTATTATTATTATTATTATTATTATTATTATTATTATTATGTTAGTGATGCACCAAAAGGAAAATTTGAGGCCAAAACGGAAACCAAAAATAATGAAACACTTAACCGAAAACTGAATGCTGAAACCGAACACGTTTTTTTGCAGTTTTTTATTATTTTGTCAATTCTTTCACCATTGCATAAATTTAATAAAAATGCTTT
>JAQLOL010000020.1:22364140-22378803 GCA_029783665.1 Naso thynnoides
TATCATTATTATTATTATTATTATTATTATTATTATTACACCACTAGGCGCCATGATTCAAGGATCCATCATTTTTTATGTATATGCTCCCATTACAACATTAGGACACTAGACAGTCAGTACATTCACATGATAATAGAAAAAGTCAATTTATTATGACAGTCTGACTAAAGCTGGACTTTTTAAATACCTGTAAACATGATATTCCGACTGAAATCTTACTAAGTCAAATTTCTCTAGGTTGGACTGACCCAAATAATAATGCAATCAATTTAGTCTTGTATATATACGCTTCAATCGATCCTTAACTGGCCTAAGTGGTTTGTGGATGATCCATTATCTCAGCTGCGGTCTTTTATCTGGAAGAAAGCCAGGAAGAAAACAAGAATACCATTACCACAAACACATCTCAGTAAGTAAAGCATAGACACGTACAAAATGTACAGCGCTGTAAAGTTGTTCTCACCGTTCCGACAGGGATTCTGCTAGCCGCATGCTTACTTTGCATGTTTGTGGCTTGTTTGGTATGTTAGGTAACTGGTCAAGGTGAAGGAATTCTGATAACAACCAGCTGAACGAGGCATATCACCGCCCACTGGAATGGAATCAGAGGTAATTTCCATCAGTAAATCAAATTACCTTCTGTGTTTATATACTGGGACGAGGACAATAGTCCAATTAAATGGCTAATCAAGTCATAACTGTAGCTCAACTTAACTGTGCATATAAACTTACTGAGTGTAACTTCACCTTTTTAGTAAGACGCTTTTAAGCATCTAACTTTACATCAAATGATTCCCTCTTGCTGCACTTCTTGCAGCTCTGCAATATTGCATATCAGTCTCCTCTAATATTGAGTCTGCATATTTTATCCATGGAGGACTATCCCTGCATATATTCCCCCATAAAATCTGGAAACAATTTAAGGTGCACTCTCTCAAAGTTGTGTGCCGCCTGTTTCTGCGGCCTGTTTCCTCCTGCCTGCCAGACTGAGCCACTGAGGGAGGTGTAAAGCAGAGACAATCTATTTCTCTACAAGTTTTTTGAGCCTGTGAACAAGCCACATGGTGGTGATCTGCTGAAAGCTGACTCCCGCACTCCCTTGGCCCCAGCCCCGGCCGCAAGGGGTGACATTCTCTCACACACAATCCAGAGGCTGGTCCTCTTTCAGGACTCGCACTCGGCCCCTTTACCCCCACCTTTTCATACGGTGCTGCTGGGAGAAGTACTCCAGGGATTAGCCCAGCCAGGTCTTTCAAAGGCCATTAGAGCAAATTACAGGTATCCTGTTACCAGTATGCTGGGACAGGCCAGGTGAGGGGCGCAGAGGCCAGGCGGGAGAGCAGGGGTCAGCTTGGGACAAAAAGACAAGGCCACCCTGGGCCCCACTCTATCGGAGTCTCCACAAACTGGTCGGCCTGCATCTATGAATGGCTCACTTGATGGGACCTCAGAGATATTGTCTCACCACCGTAACTTTAGCCTTTTTTTCTTAATACCCCCCCACCTGCCCCTACAACTCACTCTCCCCACCCTGGTTTTCATGTCTTTCAACTGATGTGGGCATAACTCTGCCCAAGATAAATGATCACAAAGAACGACTGTAAAACCTGAGCAAAATCCAATAAAATATGGCAGAAGGCATGCAGCCCTCTGCAATCAACCATGATATTGAGAGCTGACATAACTGACGTAAGTGCTGCTAATGCTTAGTCATGTCATGGCTACTATAAGTATCCAGCGCACAAAAAGCCCAGCCTTGGGCTACGTAGTGCTTTAAGTGGGGGGTATGCAGCGGTATGCAGTGGCCCCACTTCTAGATCTTAACCCCCTGGTGTACCGAGACTTTACGGTATACCGGGACCTCTCACAAGCTCCCAGTGCCCTTTCCTGTCCTCTCCATACCAGAGTGTCGCTTCGCAATTCATAATGAACACTTAAATTACATTAGGGTGCACTACGTGATGCTCGTTTCTCTCTTTTCTTATGGACGCTCACTCATTTGTTCTTGCGGAAGTGGAATGTCACATTACCGGTAACTCTTGAGGCACAACGTCAGATAACAGAGAGAAGGCGAACGGATTCTGATGATAAGTTTTCAGTCATATACAGAGGCAGAACACTAAAAGTAGTTTGTTAAATAAATTACTTATGTGAAAATCAGCATCATCTTGTAGTATCTATCATTCACTGTAGAATTTCAGAACATAGACTATTATTTGATAATTGGCCGATACTGACCACCAGATTTTACATGCCAACAGGTGAACAAGGGGAGTGTCAGCTCTTATTTTTTTCCACTTACAGCACTGGGCTAAAGATTCATTTTAAATTACATTAACCACCTCTACTTCAAACCTAGAATTAAATTGTAATGGCAACCACGCAACCATTAATCTATCAGCACGCTGCAGGCTTCATGAGACTGATGCTGACGATAAGGTCGTAGAGATGGCCACAGGGAGTTCCGCATCCTGCCATTTTCTCTAGACTACCCTCAGTGATACACACACACACACTCTCGCCCACACACACATGCCTCTTGGCCACTTGTGCCGGCCACACTCACACAAATACAAATACACACACACATACACACACATGCCTCACCCAGTCCCAACCCTGTGGATGACAATCTGGTGGAGGAGTTGCGGAAGTGTTTCATTAGTCAATTACCGCTGCTAGATAAAGCCCGCGTTCCCACAGTCCGCAAGGCTGGGGGTCAAATGTGACCAATTACCCTCCATCCCCTCACAGGACAGATTAGTCTGCCTGATTTATCCCTAGACAGACTGACCCAGTACTCCAACATCCACATCTGGATATGTCTGTGCACGTGTGTGGCAAGGCAGCTGAGCAATTCCACTGGTAAAAAGACTGATACCAATGGGCACTCAATGTTTGCACAAAAAATCTAACAAGGAGTTTAACCAAAAACATACACACACACCCCATCAAAGAGTAAGTAGTATGCTTGCATGTCCTGTCAGCATGAACTCCATGGCAGTTATACCAGTGATCACTAACTTTCTTGGACATGTGATTGTAGGTAATAGAACATCAATCAGTTCATTAAGGGCCTCCAGGATGCTGAATCAGAGGGTGAAGACCCTCCACTGATCAAACCCTAAATTTCCAAGCATGGTGGGGGCAAACCAGGCAGAAAAGGTAACACAAGAGGAGCAGGGAGGTTGAAATGGAAGGCTTGTGTAGTGAGATTGACGGATATAAGAGGTGAAAAAGGTTAACGAAGCCCATAGTGCACTCATCTGAGGCCCTGAGTGGTGGTGAGGGGCCACAATTTACCAGCCAAGAGGACTTTTTCTTTAATCAAGGAGGGCAGACTGCCTCCAAATCATGCATCACATCCGTAACAAGTGGACAGCAAACTATCAAAGACTTCACAGATAGTTACGAACAGATCTGCCCGCCGAGAGCTTTGTGACTCACTGCTTCTCCAGCTTCCTGCACTTTAGTACCTTGGGAGCGGCCGCTGGGATGGTGGGATCCACATTAGACTGAGGTCATTCCCCTGTGCTACTAAATTGCAGTAAGCTGGTGTGTTGCATCTGCGACTGGTTTTGAGTGGCCATTCAGACCAGACTCAGCCACCCTGAGTGGAAACATAATCAAGGGGAAAACAAAGGTCTTGTTTACAGCTTCCTACCTTCATCTTCTCTGGGCTCTCTGTGCAAAAGTGTGTCTTCATCTGATCCAAACCAGCACTGTCATTTCAAACCACAACAAATCTGTGCTTTCACTGGCAAAAACTCCTTTATTTTTAATGTAGATTTTAGATATTAAGCTTAGAGAATTTGATTAGAGTTGCAGAATCTAATAAAACATTTTGAAGGTGACAAGTATGTGAATGTATGAAAGCTGGCAATAAAATTTAACAAAAGTAAAATGTGGTGTCTTTTTACATTTAGCTTAGTGCAGGCCAACAAGCTGACTTTGTCAAAATATTTGCTTATTCTGTGCTCATTTCATATCCTATACTGGCTGGAAAATTTGTAATGTTTATTAAACAGTTTTTTTTTTCTTCTGAATTTCCAATATATCAAATTCCTGTCCAGGACCCTAAAAACCAAACAAGCATCTTATATAAAAGGCTGTTAAAGGTTTATCAACCAAAATTTTATGGATACGCCGATAAACGCTCACTGTACATTATTTTGAAGGATAACTTCACTCATGATGAGAGATCTTACTTATGACGGGGTCAGGCTACACTATATCAGCCCAGTAATAGCCCAACCCAGAGGACGTAGAGTGACAAGTCTGATCGGAAACAATCAATGAGCATCTGGTGTGACAGTCAGTCGTTTTTTCTTACTTGGTGTTATGATGGAGGACAACTGACGTTGTATCTAAGATGCCTCACAACCTGCAAACAGAAAGACTAGCATGTGTGATTTTTTTGTTTATCTCCCATGATGACTTGTCAGTAGCGCGCGCTTCCTTTATGGTGACATCACATGTGTCGTGACTGAAAACAGTGATTGGTCAAGGAGCAGTGTGTAGTCCGTCATGTCTCTCTGCCACGACACGGCAAGAATTTATAACAGTATAGTCGCCTAATCTGGCACAGCAAACATTTTAACAGGCAAAAATACCTTATGGTTTGACCCCTCTGTTATTCACACGTAAGTGTTAACGAAGTTCTATTATCTGTATGTGGAACGAGCTTCATTGTGAAAATATGACCCAATGATGTCATCGTGATTGCATTGCCTCCGGGTTGATACTTAACTTTTTTAACAGCAATAATGCCTTTCAAATTAGTGGTCTGTGCATTTAAAGAAGTGGACATTTAGGAGACAGGGGAGGCCTAATTAAAGACACTCACCAGTTGCATTATGGGAAATGCAGGATCCTGTTATTTAGAGAGATAGATCCAGGGATCCAGACAACTTTTTTTCCCCACCAACCCAGCACTGTTTTTTAAAAACATTTTTAATCATCCTGAAGTGAATGCTAACCCCTCCAAAATTAAAATGTTATTTAATGTTAACATTAATAGCGCTTTCACACCGAAACGGCTCCAGCACAGACCGAAACTAATTTTGAATTGGCCAGAACATTCACATCGAGAACTTTTTAGGTTCAGAACCTAAAAAGTTGGTTCGCATGGGAAACAAAAAATAGCTGGATTTTCCTCGCAAAATTTGACGTATTCAGTGACGTCTATAGTGGGTGTGTCTTATCAGGAGTGAGGAAGAGACTAACACTAAACGAAGATGGAAAAGACGAAGATGGAAACACCTCACCTGAAGCATAATTGTTCTACTTCATCTTCTGCTCGCCAACAGTTGGTGCGCGCAGGATTGATGGTTAACAATAAATATCTGAATTAACAGAAGAACTGCTTGCAGATAATCAGTGCGCTCTGCCATGTTGCCGCTGTTCCGCCTGCCTTGTGCCTTGAGCAAAGCCCTCTGTTGATGACGGGAACTTGGTTCCACTTAAACCGGTCTGAACGCGGGCTAGTTCACCAGCAACCACCAAGGTTCCAATTGGACCTGGCACCATTCCGGAGCCGTGTTTGTGTGAAAGTGCCATCAACATTGTACTTGGTTTGTGGCTGTAACCCCAAATTTACAGTATGACCTATTTTTACCTTCAGACTGTACTCAGCTAGAGTAACACTGCTTTTGTACTTTTATTTACTGCAAATTTAACTGCATTTCACTGTCTGAACCCTAATGTTCCTCTGTGCAGAAATTCTTAGTGCTGCTTTTGTATATCCGTTATCTTCATTTAAAAAATACACCGCAGGGCTGCTAACAGCTAACAGCAAGCTCTATTCCTCCTGAACGTAACATGGATCTTTTTAAACATTTAGCATTGTCTTCAGCATTAAGCCCAGTCATTGTGCTGATTGTAGTGAAGGAGAGATTCCTTTAAGTCATGTATAAAGAAGGATAAATCTCAAACTATATCATCACAGTCTTACAACAGGGATGTCGTGTTTGAAGGTAGAAAGGGAGGGAAAAGATCACCTTCATAACCAACTTTTTCCTGTGCTGTCATTGGCTTTTATGTGTTATTGTCAGTTTATTTCATTTCTATTCATTCTGTGTAAGCTAATTTGGTTTTTAATTGTGGTGCTGAACAGAACAGCAGTCTAAAAAACTCGCTAAATCCAAGTTAGTTTGGAAAATACTGGCAACTGTAAGTGTGTGCATGTGTGGCTCAGGTGTGCAGCAGGGTTCCAGTGAGTGAGCACCCGGACACAGAATATTCTCTCTGGCCTGAGCCTGCCCCATATTTACATTATTAAAATGAGACGGGCATTCAGAGAGGTGACAGAAGGCAGAAGAGTGAAATCAGGGCCCTGTCAGAGCTGTCACTTGCTCCACTGGCCAAAGGGCCCTGACCCCAATCCTAGCCACTGCAGGGGAGGAGAGGGGGAAATGGAGACAGCAGGAGAGAGAGAGCGATGGTGATAGGTAGAAAGGGACAGATAGATAAGAAGAAAAAGAAACAAGAGACTGATAGTGAAGGATATGTGTAATATATATATATATATATATATATATATAAAGGGGTACAAAGATTCGACCTGTGAAAAGATGTGGTGAGAACCTGGTGTTTTGTGTGTATTTTAATATATTTAGCTCAGTTATGGATGCATGCAGACTGTAAGATGCAGAAAACCTTCTACTAAAACTGCAACCTTTTTTTTGTGAGTCATTAGAAAAATACAAAAGCGGGAATTTCATAGATGTTACACCCGCTGTCTTATTTTCTGAAGAACTAGATTAACCCGATTGAAGATTGTTTCCACATACGCAGGCCTATGTGATGAGCAGTGTTGGACAAGTTACTCGTAAACTATAATGAGTTACTTGTAAACTATAATAATTTACTTATTACTTTCTCCTTATAAAAGTAATACATTTACTTTTCTTATTATGTTGTTTCAAAAGTCAATAGTTAAAATTACTCATAACTTCACTATATTACTTTTACAACCCAACCAACTCCTAAAAAAGTGATGCACAACCTATTTAGCATGCAGCTCCCAAAACTTATTCCGCTCTATTGGAACAACAACTTTGTTTCGTTGGCTACTAATTTAAATTCATGCTAAAGCATAGCGACACCATCTCTAGCTTATTAGAACTTCAACGTTAGCAACCACTCAAATCAAACACGCCTCTTGTAGAAAAATCTAAATCTACAATTGCATGTATACCTCATCGTCATAACATATCTTAGGACAAAAAACATCCCTTTCTAGTAAAGCAATAACGCAGTGTTACTTGGGGTAATATAAGTTGCAGGGAATTGCAGTAATATAATTACGGCTTTGCAAATCGTAATCCCTTACATTACTAGTTACTGGGAAAAGTAATAAAATTACAGTAATGCATTACCAAATAATGCGTTATTTCTCAACCCTGGCGATGAGTGTCCATAGATCCATTAATATACGGATAATGCCCCTAGTGTCCAGTGGAGGAAGATGCATTTCTTTGAAGATGGATAGAAGCTACTGTTTAGCTTGATTTCAATATCAAACTGATAAATCCGACTACTTCGCTGATAAGAGAGTCTAATGTATTTCCCATCAAACTGATTAAGATGATCTGACTGTACATATTATATAACCATATTTTCAGTCTTGGGAAAGTTCACTTTCTACCTGAACTAGTTCAAAGTTCAGTTCACACAATTTAAAATGAACTAGTTCAGTTTATCGTTCATAATTCCACATTTTGAACTAAAACTCATGGTTCCCAAAAATTAACTAATTTAGTTCTTTTTTTCTCCAATACTTTGCTGCAACCTATTATTCGTCAAGATTATTGAGAGAGCCCATATAGCAGAGGTGGGAGTAAGTCACATACATGCAAGTCACAAGCAAGTCTCAATCTTAACCTTCAAGTCTCAAGCAAGTCCCAAGTTACTGTGATGAGAATCAAACAAGTCAAGTCGAGTCATTGCTAAGGTCAAGTAAGTCGTGTCACACAGAATTCTGTTCTACTGGTTTCCTCATTTAAATCAGTAAGTAGACAGTGATCGTGAAAAGGTTGATTTTTATTTTTGCTTCTGTATCTGCCGTCACACAGCACGGTAGTTTTTTTTCAACAGTGTGAGAAGTTTAACGATGTCCACGACATCTGCTCAGTAGGTTTGTGTGTCTGTCTCACATGTGTTACATCTGACTCCAGCTCAGTAGAAGCTGCAGCGACTGTTGTTTGCTGCCAGTACTGCTGCAGGTGCTTGTTTACGGTGTGTTTTAGCGGGGGTTTCTATGGAAACTGGCATCTGAGAGAGAGCGCGCCGTTCACAAACGCCAGAATGAAAACGTTCACAATTATGTTCATCAAATGGGAATACAGTACGTTCAGTTCAGGTTCGCCCAAAATATGAACGAGGTCATGAACGATCATTCCTTGAACGCGTTCAGGCACAACACTGCACTCAGGGACAAGCATGTCTGACCATTCCTGTGGTCCAGCCAAACAGCAACCTCAGTTACCCTAGAGAACCAAAAATGAAACCGTCAAAAAACTTGGTAACACTTTATGTCATCTGTCTATATTGCATTATGAACATGCTTATAACGTGTATAATGTGCCCTTAGTTCTGTATAATCATAGTAACCTAGTTAAGCAAGGTTAGAGTTAACTCTAACCATAACCATAACTCTAGCAATAACCATATCCAAAACCATAACCATAACCACATGTAATGCAATGTTTTATAATGCATTATAGAGACAGATATTACAGAAAGTGTTGCTAAAAACTTTACAGGTTAAAGGTTAAAAACTTTAACCTGATTTAACAGGAACCACTAATTGTCACTACTGGTTCAGATGTTTGAAAAACGACCCCTTTTTCAGAGTCCTGCCTTTCTCAAGCCACATGAGAAGGAAGGACAAAAACACAAAAACAAATATCAATAATTTGAAAAAAGTTCTGTTTGGCATGAATTGTATGTTCATGTAAATCACATATACTGCATTAGAGCACTATTTTTTTTTTTAACTTTTCAATGTATGACCAAATCCATGATATTTTCCAACCTTAACCTTTTATTGAATCTTTAACAGATAATTTTCAATTTTGCTAAATCTTGCAACTACCTTTACTTTTGTATGTTGGTGATTCAAGAAAATATACCACACAATTGGTGGATGCAAACACTAGTCTCTAGTGGCATTTCCAGTGAACATAATCCTGGCAGCATTTTTTCCCCCTCCAAAATTAGTCCTATTTTGTATGTTAATCATATTAAGCAACAGGGAATATACTCTTAAACCAGAGGAAATTTCTTTTTTTTTTTTGACTTGCCTGCAGCCTCTTTTCTCTGTAGATTTATTTATTAAAAAATTATATGATGATACAAAAATTTATGATGGCATTCACAACAGCAAATGTAGTTGGATTTTTTTTAATGTCCCGTAAAAGTAAAGCTTGGCTCTAAATTTTGAAAGGGACACTTTGGTACCTAACAATAGAGCAATTTTCTTTCTGTGCTTCCCTCTCTGAAAACCGCCTCTCTTTTCTATTTCTGTGGTTCAGTGTGTTTGTGCATGCATGCGTGTTCAGATCCCTCAAGCAGAAGATTAAAAAATACAAATACAGCTTCTTCACTCATGCCTATAAAGCCCTGTGTTCCTGTGTGAATAAACAGAAGTCTGGAAACACACACATACAGACCTCTTGTCATTATAAGTTAGTACTTTGCTTGGATTTAGTCTCCTCTTTGGGCGTAAAGCACACACACACACACACACACACATCTCAGCTATTGTCACAGTGTCCTTTCCTTTGACTGATTCAAGTTCTGCACATAAATAAGAAACCATTTCATTACACATGTATGAACGAGGGAAGCCTACCGAGATCAAGGAAGATTACTGCCTCGTGAACAAGTAACTTTAACAACAAAATAACATAAAAAGTTTATCTGGGAATAACTTTCTTGCTTCATACATAATTTGTGTTCCGAGTGAGTTCACATGACTTGCGATATGGGTCTAGTGACTTCTGCCTCTGAAAGATATTCTGCTTGAGCGGTGAGTGTATTTGTGTTTGCCTCAACTTGGACTTTTTTCTATCTGAATGCAGAGCTTCCTGGTTATAATTGTGCTTAATATGTGCTTCTGTTTGTGTCCAAATGCCTGTGTGTGTGTTTGCCTGAGTGCTCAGTGCAGGCAAGGACAAGCAGTGAAGCCTGGTCCCATTATTCATATTCAATTCAGTAATTTTTATGTGAAATGCTCATATAAAAGTAAAACTGTGGTGTTTATGTAAGAACAAACAAGCATTTAAGGGCTAAAGTGTGTTCTTGTGGGAACTGAAACAAGGCACAGTTCACATTTGGAACTTCCTCAGGCTTCAAATGGAGATTTTGTTTTTTCTTCTGTGTCCCTGAAACATTTTATTTGCCTATTTTTATTGATTGCTTCACTTACATTTGTGAAGCTGGAATTATAGGCATCAATGTTATTTCCTGTTTTGAAGTAACTGAGGTGTAAATTAAACAGATACACACATGCAAGTGTTTGCAGACAAAAAATTCCAAAATGTGTTTGTTGCCTGGTTGAAAAACAAAGACAGTGCTGGCTGCATTGGGATGAAAAAAATGTTTTGCAAGTTGGCTGTAAAGTTTTATGTAAGGTTCATTTCATCTGGCTGGTGAGCAAGGAGCATGAGTGCATGATGAACAAACAAATTTGGAACCAGGGGAATAAACTGTACGAAAAAGTAAAATAAAAACAGCCAAAAATACATTCAGTCGTTTCCCAAAGGTTAACATTTAAACAGAAAATGTGCAAATGTGTTTTTATCATCATCACAACAGCAAGAAAGTGCCACTACAGTCAAATCAACATGAAAACAGGAAGGTTTACATGATTACCCAGTGGTGGGTTTTAAGTACATCCAGCGCTACTGCAGAATTTTTAAAGAGGGCTTTATTGTATCTGATTTGCCTTTGGAGGCTTCACATCTGCAGGGGGTACTGCTAAATGCAAACATCAGAAAGAGGGCTTTAATCAGACCTGAAAAATATATTACTCAAAGAAAACCAGCGAGGAATAATGTGGGGTTAATGTGTCTTAACAAGTGAACATTTTCTCAAAAGTCCAGCTCATCAGCTGGTAAACTAAAATTGAAAATGACCAAACTCTTCAGGTGCAGACACCCATACTAAACTAAAAAGGTGATGAACCATCTACAGCACCAAAGTAGTCATGACATAAACAAACTTCACTTTACAAGCAAGTCTTTATAGTGTTTCGGTGTAATTGCATACACTGCTTCTCTCTTGCCGTCTGTGTCGAGTTTCACACTCATGCAAGGACAGCTTCTTAGAAGTTCATTTTTCACCCCTCATAAACTCTGTAATCTACATTGATCTGAATGGCAAAGGACATGAACGGCGACAGGGGCTAAATGGTGCATTCAAGTACACCTCATAAACTCAGAAATGAGTTCAAAGGGCCTCAGTTGTTGTTAAAAAAAAAGATAAAGGGTATTTTTTCCTTTATTGAAATATATATGCCTGTCATTACTATGTTATAGTTTCTGTTGTTGTTTTCCTTGCATCTTTAATTAATAAATGCTTATATCATAACAATATCCCATTCAAATCTACATGGATTTTAACATCTCCAATATATTTAAATTAATTATTGCAAACATTTCTATTTTAATAATGCTCTGGTTAGAGGGTTCCTTGTGCTGGAATCAAAATTGAATGCCATCGAATCAGGAGTTAAATCAACAGAGGGGGCACTCTTAATTTACATTTTGTTTTACGAGATTTCAAAAGTTGGCTAAAAATTTGCTTTACAATTAATGGAAACATGGTTCGTGTCTCCACTGTCTGACTGATGTCGTAGAGTTCTGAGGCAGCACCGAGTTCAATGTTGAGCAGCAATAATATAAACAGCAACATACGTACAAGCAGGAGTTTGTGAACCGCCTCCTTGCCAGTAATTTCTGTGTCACAGAGCTGCCAAGGGGAGTGCTTTGTTTTGTTTTGTTTTGTTTTATAATATTTGTTTTTTAGAGATAGTCCCCACAGATTGTGACTTACCGTTGGGTCTTTTAACAACTAATTTCATCCAGCTTTTAAGGGTGATTTTTATATTTGTGGACTGTTTGCCAAGAATCTTAATCACTATCCCTGTTTTATATAATATTTTAAATACTGCCATCTGTTATTACCTGTCCTGTTTTGAGGGAGAATAAATTGTTATTTTGCTATACTCTGCTCCCGTCACTATTCTTGGGGCACCACACGCTGTTCTTCCTTGTGAACCTAGCAGCTAAATTGTATAACTGAATTAAAGACAGAGTTCCAAGGGTCTAACAAACCAAGGTGGCATTGTCATGCAACAAAATAATCACATGTGCCACACTTACTGTACTCTTGTGTATTTTGTCAAAGTACTAGTTCTGAAGTCTTGAATGAGCTTTACTCCCAAGCAAACATATTTTTGCTGTACAACCCACGACATAAACTAACTGTATTTGACAAAGGTTGTTTTACTTGTACCTGATCTACAGTAATGCAGTACGCTCCCTACGGATCTAGGATATCACAAACAACTGCTGCGACTGCTTTTATTTTTTCTTTGTACTAAACAACAACATGCTCAGTTTCTCTGGGGAACTGCAAAGAAACAGCATAACTAGTGGCTCAGGTGGAGGAGTGGATTGTCCACTTCTCAGAGGTTGGGTGGTTTGTTCCTCAGCTCTTCCAGTCTGCATGTTGCACTGTTCTTGTTCATGACACCGAACCCCAGACTGCTCCCTATGGCTGTGCCATTTGCGTCTTGAGTTTGTGTGTGTGTGCATGTGTGTGTCTCCTTGTAAGCAGGCTGGTGCTTACATGGAAGCTCTGCCATTACTGTATAAATGATAATAGGTAAATGTAGACATGTACTTTAGAGTTCCCTGAATAGTCAATAAACTAGAAAAGAGCTGTATTCAGTAAATGCATTTTTATTTACTGTTTGCTTACCATGACCCTATAAGCTCTCAAAAGCTGTCACAATCAAAATTTGCTAAAAGCAATTTTCAGTGGCAGTAAAAAGTGAGATTTAATTGATGTTAAATGATGGCAAGGCATAATTAACTCTGACATCCAGATAAGATCACTGTACTTCTATTGTGAAGTGATTCTACAATACAAATTGGGGAAGCTGTGCTGATGTGAACATTTTTTCTCTCAGCTTCACATATTGACCCTGTGGGGTAAGAACAGCTGCTCTGCTGGTCAATCAAACTCCTGAAATGAGGAGCTGTTCCCTATCCAAATTTAATAAAAGTGCAAGCTTGAAGGGTTTCCTTCCCAAACGGGAAATTCACCAGATGTGAAACCCTTGAAGTTCCGCCTGCTGCTTGAAGTAAAACTCTCCATGGGTTGTACATTTCACAACAATATCCACAGTACTGTAGAAGAAACTTGTAGCAATGTTTACCTTTTCTTCATGTCCCCTCTCTTAGTTTAATTAAGATTATTTAAAAAGATGCTCCTTTGTGTAGCAATTGTACAATAACATGCTCCAGTGAGATTGATAATGATTATTCTGCCTGCCTGCCTCCTCATATCGACCCACCACACAAAGAATAACTAGTTTAATTCTCCTGGGAAAACAGCAACCTGTCTGTGTTTTCTTTTGCTTGTATGTGTTTCGTGTAAAGGGACTGAGCCATGATTGGGGGAGACCGGAGCAAGACCATCAGACTAGCATCAAATATGTCGTTTTTAAAAAAAATCAATATCCTATATGTTCTAATCGGATAAGATGCTAAGTTAATACCGATAGACTATTATTAGCTGCAGTAAAGACAGAAAGAGCATTTGGCTATATAATGTTAGCCTACATAATTTATTTAAGTGTATTTAGCCATGTTAAAACCATCTTGATCACGTGAGCTAAGTATTTCTGTGTCACTCTGCAGATTAGTGTGGACATCCAGCCGCTGAAAACATTTTAAATAAAAAAAAAAAATCGGAATTTGTACAGCCAATCAGGAACTGTGTTGTAGTTGACAACTTAATTAGACAATCGTGGACTGCGCTGTTGTTGATGACAGGCTGCCACTTGGTAAACAAGAGTATGTACAAACAGAGTTTCTCAGAAGAAAATACGTTTTTCGCTGTTCTTCCAGGTGGATTTGGCAAAAGCTCAACTTATCATCTTCCTCTGCTGGTGATGAAGAAGATGTTCTCTGGCACACATCGGGTCTTTGTAGTTGTTTCACCACTTGTCACGCTGATATGCTGATGTTGAGCTAATGTGATCAGGATGGTTTTAACCAGGCTATAGTTTATTGACTTAAGATTCTGTTTTTGATGATAGGCCTGCCACACTCATGGTATCCATTATGCATAATATCGATATAGGGTGTTAAAATCTTCACCACGAGCAAATTTTAGACTCTTTTGCAAGAATGCTTTTGTTGGGAAGCACCTACATTATGATCACGAGTTGTCTCAGGCCTTCACCTAACTTTCCTGTGCTACACTGTGTGTGTGTGTGTATGTGTGTGTGTGGACTGTAGAGGGGATTCCCCAGCCCACAATGATGAAACATCATCGCAACTAGAAAAGCACTCGGAGAGCGCAGACCTCCGCCAAGGCAGCCCCCCCAGATGCTGATTCGGTACCTGTAGCATAATGGAGTA
>JAQLOL010000020.1:22378903-22389091 GCA_029783665.1 Naso thynnoides
TCCGTCTCACGTGCGTTACGTCTGACTCCAGCTCAGTAGAAGCTGCAGCAACTGTTGTTTGCTGCCAGTACCGCTGCGGGTGCTTGTTTACGGTGTGTTTTAGCGGGGGTTTCTATGGAAACTGGCACCTGAGAGAGAGAGCGCCATTCACAAATGCCAGAATGAAAGCGTTCACAATTACGTTCATCAAACGGGAATACAGTACATTCAGTTCACGTTCGCCCAAAATATGAACAAGTTCATGAACGATCGTTCATTGAACGCGTTCAGGCACAACACTGCATATTCTAGCAGCGAGAAATACTCAGTTTAACAGCATGTTAGATGTCTTTTTAATTAGACAAACTGACAAAATGTAAGCAACTGAGTTGAAGGAAATAGCTTGTTAGCTTATTAATAGTCTGTTAGCTAAGCTAGCACTCGTCATACAGTCTCTCAGAAATCCACGTTCCGTTTTTTCAACATATTTGAGACAAATTCCAACGAGAAATATTATGGAAGGAAGGAGTTTCGCAGGCACAATTGGGTATCACAGAGATTTTGATTGAAATAAATTGACTTCTGGTTGACTCGCCTCCATACGTATACGTATGTATGTAGAAATGAGACGTTAGTGTCCATACAATAGTAGCCTGATGTATTGGGTGGACTGTTCTGCGTACTTTGTGCCACCCTCTGCGTTCTAATGAGGAACATGGCCTTCCAGACGGGAAAAACCCCTGTGTGCACACCAGCTTACATGTGTCAGCATGCATGCAAACACACACACATGCACGCATCTGAATTGAGTGCAAGGTGAGGTCTGGTTCATATTAGCCATTAGGGAAAAGAAAGCACACATCTTTTTCAGTTTAGAGTCCGCTTCATGCTCCTGCAATGGCACAAGTATAAACACAGGCACATGCATTCTAAACGTACACACACATCCAAAGAGCCCTGACACGATACCTACATCCTGCCCGTGTTCATTTACAGAAAATGACCTTAGAGATAAAAGCAGGTACGGGTGCATGTGTGTAAAGGAGCTCATAGAAGACAATATATGGTCTCAAACTGTTGGTATGCACAGACCTGCACCAGAGTTGCTGTTTTTAGCCCCACATTTGCATTAATTATCCCTCTCTCAGGAAACGCATTTGCAACACGGTTATTCAGTCCAGACAAGAACTTTTAGCTTCAATCTTCAAAGCACGACAGCCTCGGAGGTCGTTGACCTCATGGAGCAACCTCTTGCAGAATATTTATTTGCTTTCATAGACATTGTAGATCTAAATTTTTCTGTTTAAGTTTTAAAATTTCAAATGGGTGTATCCTGCTAAGCCCACTTGTAAGTTCAGGTGGTTTGCATTTCTTTGTTGTGACCCATGTATTAGAATGTGCTCAGTGTGCATTTACACATGCCCTACCAATACAAGGGCTGTCATATCTGATTTTCACTGCACACTTGTGGTGGCCTAAGTAATTTACCATAATTTCATTAATGCAACATTTATTTGAACAAAATCAAATTCATCTTTAACTTGTGTGTTTCGTTTCTTTTTTGGCAAATGAATTGCACAGAAAGTGCAAATATAAAGAGCTGGAGAGAGAGTCTGTACAAAGTGTACAAAATCAACAAAAAAATTAGATACATTTTTCAATTTTATGTGGGTGGCAATTACTTTAGCCAAGCTAGCAGCACGGCTTTAGGGATGTTAAGGGGATAGTTTGTCTCTTTTGATGTGGGGTTGTACGAGGCACTTACACCCAGTACCTGCCATAGTTTACTGTCAGCTCACTGTCTGTACGGAGAAGCACAGTGCACTGGCAGGAAACAGAGTATAGTGGGCCTACTGCTGGAAACGGTACCAACAGCAACATGTCTTTTGGCCACCAACAAGACCACCCAACTAAAGAATATACATCCCTTTATGTGTAAGCTACACCTTAAAAATTTTTATCGCTTTACATTGCTCTCAAACAGCCATTTTCTTTGGGACTATATTCCTCCAACCACCCAACCTCCATATTCCTACACACAGCCACAATCTGATGACAATGTAAAGCGCTAAAGATGTTAAATGTGTATTGCACATATAAAGGAACATATACATAAGGTCAGTGGTCTTCTTGGTGGCTGGAAGACATGTTGCTGTGTCTGCAAGTCGAGACTGACATATCTCTAACTACTACTTGTACATGCGGTCATGATCTCCTGAGGATAGGCCTGTAATATACTGAAATTTCCTGTATGTATGTTTTAATTTATTTATTTATTTATTTAGTTGCCATTACTGTTTATTGTTTAGTGAATAGTCTCAACAGCTATTGGATACTGACTTTTTATATATACTTTTCATCTGTTCAAGAACAAAAACAAAAGCAAAACTGTTTTCTTCACAAGGAGCATTACGGTAAAGCAGGTAGCATGGCTGTAGACTCTTAAAACTTGCCCTTAACTGGCACAGAAGTACATATCATAATGTCTGCATGATAAGAAGCCTTATCATCGCAAGCTTTTAGTGCACATTAACTTTACACCTTAATATACAATTTTGCACCGCAGAGTAATTCATCACAGTAAATGCGTCAACTCCATGTATGATTCTCAGTGTGAGCAAAACCAGTATCAGACAAAGGTGTGATGAGTAAACATATTTTCCGTAAACTGGTCATAAAGAGTAGTTGAATACTAAGTTTTTATGATTTGATTGCCTGACAGCAAGTCAATATTTAGCCACATGGACAAGTGGGCAGGTTGCGGCTGCTTTGTTCGTCTGCGTGTGCGAGTTGTTTGTTACTGAGAGGGATTAAAGTGTATTAAAAGTCCACAAAATTTCCGTGTTCTTCTTTAGCTTTAGCTTCACAGAAAAAAAAGAATTGGTGAGCCTAGATACACCTACATGCCCTGGAAAACAGAGTCTCAGGCGCCTGTTTATACTGCCTCTTCCTTTATGTTCTAGACCAAATGCTACAAGACCAAATGCTACAGGGAAGAATATCTTTAGGGCAACAGGTGCCTTACATTCCTGCTATTATTGCTTCCTAGTCACAAATTCCTTGTGATTTTAAGTTAAATTTTAACACCTTTAAACTTCTGTATTAGCCAGTCAGCCGTGGCTGTATTTAGGGATGCCAAGTTGTTTCTTTTTCTCCTCTCTAAAGCAGGGGTTCTCTTTCAGGTTCTTTATTCCTGGGCCAGTGGTTAAACGCCTTCCAAGACATGATGTCTGGCTCAGTTCGAGCAGGGAGGTGAGAGGCTTTATTGGAAGGGTCAAAACAAAACCATTAATCTGTCTTGGTCTATCTGGGGCTGAGGCAAGACCTGTCTCCCCTGACTCAATGGGTTGATTACGTCAGTGTGTGTGTGTGTGTGTGTGTGTGTGTGTGTGTGTGTGTTTGAGTGTATAAGGTCTGATTGTGAGTGGCAGCTGCTCCTTGGTGTGAATTTTCTTTAGCCAATGATTTCAAACATGTGGTGCCGCATGAGTAAGACTAGCCGGCTGACTGTTCCCAACTGATCTAATTAATAATCATTGTACACCTTTCACCATAAAAGCACACAGTAATAACGTGTTCTCAATGAGGAAAAGGCCCAACTCTTCACTCCTACTTTAAAAAAGTACTGCCTGGCTGTGACCATGTTCAGTATTACATTGCCACATTGAAATTAATTGAAGTTCATTGCCATGATGTATAAAGTATCTAAATCACTGAGTGAATAGCTTTTGGATGACAACAAATAGGCTGCTCATGGGAAAAAAATATGGAAAATAGAAGCAAGTGTAATGGTTATTTTTTCTGGCTCAAAGAATATTTAAAGAGTCAAACCTCAATCTTACTCTGTTACACTCTAATAATTTTTTGATGTTCATGCTATTTCTTCCTCTAACTCTTTTACAAATTGGTGTACTAAAACTTGTATTTGGTGTCGTTCTCCGCTTTTGAAGCTTTTTAGCACATCAGTGCAAACATCTTTTATCAATGTCTTTTAGATCCAAGTCGCTGGTTACTGGCACTGTGAAGTCTTCTCTTTTGTGTTTCCTTCACACCCACAGGATGTTCAGAGCTGTGGGATGCTATAACGGAATTGGCTGCTGGAGCCAAAGTCAGACTCTATAAACCTGTTGATGAACCCAGTAAATCCCAGAGCAAAGCCGCAGCCAGACTGCTAAAGGTTGTTAGCTACTAATTGCTACATTTCTCGAGCCCATTCATGATATCAAGCCCTGGTGGCAGAAAACAGGGGTGCTTGGCTAATTAGGATGACACTGACACTCTTGTCCTGCAATGTTCCCAGGACAGTGTTAGTGTATGTGTGTGTGTGTGTGTGTGTGTGTGTGTGTGTGTGTGTGTGTGTGTGTGTGTGTGTGAGAAAGACAGAGAGAGAGAGTTTTAGAGGGCAATAATTAACATACATGTTCACCATGCATGCGTGTGCCAGTGATGTTTTATTTAGCGTTCGGCCTCTTAACAACAGTAACAATTAGCAAAGGGTCAGTTTTCATTTGTCTTCTACAGACTAAGGTCATGCACTGTCCTTACTGAAAGGTGAGTTAATAAATGCATGATTCGTGGGATTTTACCCTCCTGTTGGCACCCAAAATGTCCACGAATCCCCTCTCTGTTGAGACGACCCAGATGAAACCTTACATAATGCCTAATGAGCAACGGGAAACGCTCCAGCACTCTTCTAGCCTTTAATTTCCACCTCAATACTGAGCAGAGCACGCCCCGGCCCTTCTCCTAGCCTCATTAACATGTGTATTCTCCTGATTCAAAAACACCAAAGCATTTCCTTCGGCCAGGTGCTTCCCTCTTTAGCCCCTGCAGCCCCGGTGCTGTTGATCCAGTCACACATCCCCGTCAAAGCTCTACCAGAATTAATGGTGAGTCATGGTGAGGAGGATGTAGGATGGTCAGGGCAGTATAATCTTAACCCACACCTTTAAAATGGCGACAGCACAGAACAGACATTTTGTCATGTCTGTCGCTCTGGTTTGTGTATGCCATTGTCCTTAAATTGAATGAAATGATTCGTTTAGGCTCTTCAGCTGCTAAATGCTGGATTGTTCAACACAGTCGCTCACTGTGTCTGTGTGTCGTTTGATACTAAGCAGACCGTGAGCAGCGGGTTTTTAGAGCTTTTTCACTGAGCAGCGACCAACTTTTGTACGTTCATGACTGTAAGCAGGCCTTTCCACATTGTCACATAGTTTTCGAATTGTCGTTTGTTACATTGGAACAATTAGCTATATTGGCTTTAAAGTTACAAATTAATCAACAGATCCATAAAAGTACGAAAAATTTTCTTTGAAAAAATTCTGCTCTGGTCTGCTAATGCTGTGTGACTGGTCAAATTTTTTAGGTGGATTTAGTCATCTGTCTGCAGAACTCGTCTTGCCTTTTACCCTTTTAAAATTCAAGTCAGTCTCTCCTCGGTGAGTGACAGTTTCCCCTGTCTAAAACAAGTTTGAATAATTTCCACAACATATTTCAGTAAGGTGAAGGATTTTCTTCCCATGGGTTCTGTCCAAGTCAAATACACTTATGAACTAGGAAAAGTCTCACATCAAACAGCAAGATGTTGCACACAGAAAGAAATTTGGTAAACACAACACACCCTGGCGCAGAGAGTTGCACAGCTGTACAGGCAGATGGGAGCAAGTCTGGCTGCAGGGACTTCTGCGATTATAGCGGCGTGTTGAGGTGACCTTATTTCCTAAGGTGAAAGGGCTGTCACTACCTGGAGGCTGCACAAATGTTTGATGCCTTCAGCCCCACACACCCAAAATTTAACACCCCATTCTTTAAAATGAGATGAAAAATGAAACACAACATTAAAATACACACATGGAGTGTGTAGCATGCCGAAAAAAACACCTAAAAATAAGTAAAACAAAACAGAGGGAGGGGAATAAATATAAAACAGGTTTCTAAAATTTCCAATAGCCCTGATGCATTATTTGGATTTAAATGTAGTGATTGTACACATAACCTTTTCTTTCATGCGCTACACCCTCTATTCCATACTTCTCGACTAAGCATTATGGTTTGCTATTTAATTGATCATGAAATGGTTGCTGGGTGTGCCCACACAGCTGTTGTGCCGCCTAATTAGCAGGCTATGACCGATGACCCAGGACAGGATATGATGCCTACCTGCCTCTGGAGCTTTTGTAAACATTTGGGTGTGTTTTTCCCCTCGATCCTTCGCTGTTTTGCCATAGGTCAAAAGAAAAACATTTTTGAGGCCCACCCCTTTGGTAACTTAAAATCCTGTACTTTGTGTCAAAAAAGTGTCTATTTCAACAACTTATTTTTCGAAAGTGCAATGATCAATTTTGTTGCCATAGGCAGATCTATATTTAGAGTGTGTGGTTCGACAAGCTGCAGTCAGATGATAACTGAGTGGTTTATCTTGTCTGATTTGTATCTCTCTGGTTTGGTTAACAAATGCAGTCCGTGCACTGTAAGCTTACGGCTACACTCCGATAACAAACTTCAAGAACAGATACTTGAAACTTCAGTGTTTGTGTTCGCTGAATGTATGTTTGTGGATGTTTCTGCATGTGTGCGCACAAGACAGGACATTTTTCTTAAAACACTTTGAAAAAGGAACTGACATGTTCTCAGCTTGTCTTGTGTGTCGCTGACAAAAGGCTGGAATTTCATAACTTAAAATGACATTTAATCATTACAGTATTTTTTAAAATGTTGTACTGATACCTAATTCTTCATGAACTAAAATGCACGACTGATAAACAAAAATGCATCTATTTTACATTGCGTTTTGCAGCTCTCTCATCCTTTCAATCCTCCATCCCTTTCAAGACAGTCTTTCTCGCTCTTGCCTCTTCCCTCAGCTGTTCCATGCCCCTGCTCCACTGGGATTGATACAATATTTTCCGACCTCAATTAGCAGAGAGCCTGTTGACTAATTCCAACTGTTTTTGCACCTGAGAGGGAGTTGGGAGTTGGGGCTGGAAAAACTGAGTGGGGTGGAGGTGAAGGCCGGTGCCTGGGTGTAGCAGGCAGAGCTGTCGGGGCAATATAGCTGTGTCGACAAGAGTGTAAGGGCGACACAGAGGACAGAGGAGGGGGCAGACCAGACTGCCGGACAGGGTTTGTGAGAGCTGCATGTAGGTTCGGGACAGCCCTGATCTTAGTGAGGTTAAACTGCGCAGGGCAGCGTTATGCTGTATGTTGCACAAAACAATCAAATAATGCAGAAATTATTAAACAGGCCAACACTGTCTCCAACACTGTATATTTGTGTGGGTATGTACTTATTTTTCCAGGATATTTTGGGGGAGTTTAGGATCAGACAGAAAAAGATATTTCAAAAGTGTTAATAAAATCATAAAAAGAAATGCGGTCTCTTTCCTGTGTGAGACTTACTCTGATGTTGTACTCAAGCATTGCTCTTGCTATTGAATACATATGACTTCCAACTTTTTCTACCATCTGGACAGGTGTCCAGAATTTTGTGGGTTAAATCTGATGAAATCCTCTTCATGTGATAGTGAGGTAGCCTCACTCAGACATAAAGTGTGACCTCAAAATGGCCTTAAACCAGATCTGCCTCATTGTGAGGTGCAACCACAGACTGACCACAAGATCTACATGACTGCTGGTTTGGCACTGCACTCAGCTCATGGTGCAGGTACACACCCTCGCTCTGTGTGAGCACAGAAAGAATCGTTCTTTCCACCAAAGGAAATGAGAAGATGATGGCTCAAGTGTATGAGGACATTACTTTTAAGGGGACCGCACTTTTTCATAGAGAGCTACTGCAACCACATAAGCATTAATGACAGGACTATGGCAAGAAAAAGCATGAATTTCACAATCCGAACTTTTGCTACTTTCCAAAGAATATGGACATTAATTCATTCTCCCTCATGTTGCCAAATTGGTAGTGCTACCGCTGTTGAACTCTGAAGTGTCAAATTCAAGCAAAGTTTAGGAGCAATATTTTATTATGGTAGCTGACATATATTACCGCTAATATGAGAGAATAATGTCTCAACTTGGATAAGCCCACAGGTCCACATTTAACACAGTAATAATTCATCTCAACTTGAATTTCTACCAGTGTGTGGGGTTTTAAAAAATTCTGCCAAGTGACTAATCCCGACAGGTTAACAAATGTCATCCAGTCTGCAGCTTGGAGCTTATTGAAACGGTGGCAACAGACAGACTGGCCTATAATTTGGATACAGCAGTCGCTCCTGCCCCCAGTAGCTGTATGGAAAAACTCTGACTCACCCACTTGTGTAAAAGGACATTAACGACCAAATGCATAAATATTACTGTCAAAGGCATAAACGTCTTTAAGGGCTATCCAGTCAGTCTGTCTGTCAGTGACTAATGGAGAAGGAAGTCAGATCATTACCAAAGTGGGTTCATCTGACCTGGTCAAGCATCTGAAAGACACCCATTGATGATAAACTGAGGAGACATGACTGCTCGATAACCAACCTCTTCTCAGGTGTCCCTGAACCAAAGAAGAGGTACAGACTACAGTCTTTCCAGCAGAATATAATCTATATTGGTCTACTTGGGAGTGCAGCATGGGGACTGCTGTGATTACACTGAAAAGTGTCGTCAAGCAGGTGCTAAGAGGTAAGACCTGATGCAAGGGAGCGCCACAAGTACAAGTAGTAAAGCACCAATATTACTATAAGTTGCACAAGATCAGTTCATGACTTTAAAATTTAATTCTGACTGCAACAGCAATTTTATTATGCAAGATAATCAAAGTGCAAACATCACACATAAGATAGGATAATCCTTTTCTTTGTCCCACAGTGGAGAAATTGCAGGCATTTATGTGCACATGAATTGCAGATTAATCCATTTTTGGATATGTTACAGGAAAGTGTTTCTGTGTGCGCCTCCTAATTACAATAGATGCACTCTCATCACAGTTTTGACAAGTTAATCCCTTCTGAAGCTGAAGCTTTTTTTGTGTCACCAACTGATGCCCAATGTCTCTCCTCAAGTCAGCTTTCTTGTGCCGGCTGTCCCACGAGAAGCCTAAATCCGCACTAGGGTATTCCTTTCTTACCTAGCAACGCTTCGCTCATGCTCTAAACACAACATAAATAGCTCAGCAGGGATATAACCAAAGAGTATTCCTATGCACTGCTGTAAAAGAGAACAGATATGAAAGTCCAGCCATAAAAATAAAAGTGAGACGTCACAGGAACACTCAACACTCATCTGAGATAAAGAACTTGACACACTCTGGCTTGGCCAGCTACTTACTGTCTGCGTAGTTTTTCCGCCGAGTGCCGTCCACCTTGCCAGTTTTGTCAATGCAGAGAAAGAACTTGTTGGCAGAGTAAAGTCGCCGTAGTCGGACGTCGCCTTCTAGGTGATTGTAACTGCGAGTGTGTCTTTCCAGCGTCCATGAACAGTTGATGCCACTTGCCAGCACCTGAAGGGGTTCATGCCCTACCCCAGGAGGACAGGCCCCTGTGGCAGTGCCAGCGGTGACCAGGAGCAGGGTAAAGCATGCCAGGCAAAGAGAGGCTGCACTGGGCCGGGGAAAAGGTCGCCCAGCAGAGGCTGCAGTAGTGGTGGTGCCAAAGGCAGGTTCAGGACAGAGATGAGCTACGGTTGGCGTCCATCTGCACATGGTGGGTCAGACTCCCAAGGTGCACCTTGTGCAAGCTGCAGGCATGCTGATGATCAGGAGATGTCCCAGTGGAGGGATGACAAGAGGGTGGGAGTCCTAAAGTGCGAAGGGAGGGAAATGGCACCCACAGCAGATACTTTGGATGTGACAGATGACCACTCTGAGCTGGCAGCAGGCCTTTCTACAGCACCAAGCGTGTCAAAGTTCCTCCAGTTGTCATCTTCAGTCTTGTTTGGGATTCTGTTTGCCCAATCCTTTCATGAAGAGCTGTAATTTTTGAATCCACCTTTAAAAGTTCCTTTAGTGTCGCTCCTTGTTTCTCTGTTTGTTCCCCTCCTTGGACTGAGGTCTTCTCTCCAGAACCACAGATAAAGTCCAGGGATATATGAGGATGTGCATGTGTGTGTGAGTGTGTGTCTGTGTGTGTGTGTGTCTGTGCGTATGTGTGCGTGTGTGTGTGTGTGTGTGGATATGTGTTGTGTGTGTGTGTGTGTGTGTGTGTGTGTGTGTGTGTGAGTGTATGTGTGTGTGTGAATGTATGTGTGTGAGCACCAAACTATTCT
>JAQLOL010000020.1:22391631-22401737 GCA_029783665.1 Naso thynnoides
AGAGACACAACAGAAACTAAGACTACCAAAATAAAACAGGAAATAAACTAACACAATAAAACAGACAGACTATGACACACACTTGATTAAAAGAGAGAGACTGAAAAACTAAGACTAGAGAGAGAAGATACACAAGTTCTCAAGTGGGGCTGTCCAGTTAGCAGCAGCAATTACCTCCTTTTTAAAAGAGTCCCAGTCTCAATTATGAGTACACCCCCTCAGGCCAGGCCTGTCCGGTACTGAAAGTGTGTTTGAGGGGTAAGTGCTCAGAGAGGATGACAGTCACTTCACACTCTGTAGCTTGTTAATTGCCCCCAGAGACTTGCTGTCCCCCTAGCCCCCATTTAAACTTTACCACCATAAAAACGGATGAGTAAGAGGCCAGTCACCTCTTACTCCAGATTCCCTGCGTTTGCCCCCAACTTTCCAAAGCCATTCCTGTCTGCCTGCCCGTATGTTCTGGTACTGGTCTCACCAGGCTCCTCATCAAAACTGCTTTTCACATAGATCTTTGTGGGCCCTTAGTAAAATTAGTATTTCACCCTCCATTAACCCATGCTGCTATGTCTGTTAATTCTTCTGACTTTATTCACCTTCCATCTCTTCACTTTTTTTCTTTCATCCTGTCTCAGTCCTTAAAACTCAAATCTGTTCTGCATAACAGACAGTTTTAGTCACCACCTGCATAAGTTTTCCAACATTACTGGAACTGGTGGGAATCAGAAAGAGAGACAAAGAGGAGCAAAAGAGGCAAAAAGAGCATTATGAATGTGGTTTTTGTTAGCGTTGTATGAAGTCGTTTCCCTATCTTCAAAAGAAAGATAAAAAATAAAAAACACGTAGATAGTTTCGGGACATCTGAATGTTTGCAGGCTTGGCTCAGTTATTGATTTATTATTCTCCCTCAGTTGGCACTGCAACAGGAAATAATATTTCTTAACGAGGTTAAATAAGGTATTTGGATAGTGGCTGCCTTTGCTGGATGGACAAAAGTGCAAAATGCTTCTCACGACAAAAAAATCATTTGAACGCAAAACATACGAAGAGTTCCTTTGCAAAAACAGATGAAAGCCACTCTAAAAATGAATTGAATACAACTTCTTCACTGAAACTGCTTGGAGTGCACACATGAAAAAAATATAATTTAGTACAATAAAAATGTTGCCAGGCTAAATAAACACATGTATGTATAAAAAGCCCAAAAATTAATTAATATGGCCTGAAATATAATTTCATAAAGTCTAAAAAATACAAATGGAGATTTCTGTTTTTGCAGAGGAACTCTTATTAATGAGCTGCATCATCATGGCCAAATTTGAAATAATCAGTAACTGAGATATGCTTGTTCTTTACAACTAACATATTCTAAGCTGACCTAAAATAAGATAATAGACCTTTAGATAAGAAAATAGACCTTTTACATTACGATTTGTTAGTTCCTTCCCTTGCCCTTGCTGATTGAGGCTGATTTTGTTGCTTGCTTGTCAGATGATGCTGTCAGCATATTCCTAAAAGACTCCATATGTCAACTGAAAACCCTGCAATGGCCTTTTGTAATGTAATGGGGGACATATACTCTTATTAATTTCAGTTGGAGTGGTGTCTGTCTCTCTGTAAACACACTTATAAACAGATAAACACATATGCATGCAAACAAACAAAACAAAGAGGAAAGCAGAGAAAGTGAGAGGGGAAAAAAGAGACTAAGAACCCCCAGGAAGTTCCAGTTGTTCTTCCTTTGCTAAAATTCCCCGTAATTAAAATCATACAGTCATTCTATGTACAGTGTAACTTCTCAAAAATCAGAGGGTGCCCCCTGAGGTCAACAACAAAGCGTGGGCCTCATTTGAGTGTCAGATGTGGCAGCAGATTGCTTTGTGGTGTCTTGGAAGCAAATGTTTGGGCTCTGATCTCAGTGCCACAGCAGACAGAAGCATAATTTGTTTCTCTGTTAAACGTCTAAAGTTGCAGTCTCTTGCTGTTTTACATTGTGCATCTTTGTCATTTGAAAAACGATAATTTTCGACAGTTTCAAGGCTGAAACACATACGGGGGAATTTGTAAATATCCAGTTTAACCTGTCTCTGTTTATAACTGCTCATTTACAATTGATAATAAAATCTGAGAAACCTCCAGTGCTTAACTTATGATTTACCAGATCAGAAGCAGAAACAAAGAGTCTTTAGGGAAAAAATGAGACTGATGCTAGCACCTCTGTAAGGCTTTACAGTGGTGCTTTGTGCTCAATAACTGGATTTGAAACACATATGAACATGGACACCACTGAAGAATAGTAGCTCCTTTTCCTCTACTGTGAAGGTACACAAATGTCCACACGCAGCCTATCGTACGCCATCTGAGAGGGAAATTTACGTCACACAGACCCTAGCAGACCATCATGCACTCGAAGACAAACCAAGCATAAAGCAACAAAATGTAACTTGACTTCAAAAACGAAGGTTCACAATGCACGTTACAACATCGCACAAAACAACTATTTTAGTAAAACCAGGTCATATTTTACGGAGAAAATGTCCTCTGGTTTTCCCTCTGATGTCCTGCGACTGCTCTGTCTGTCTGCAGCCTTTTATTTAGCATAGCTTTCCCCGACAACTCTGCAGGCAGCCTTCATGTTGCTTTCAGGAACCTCCGTGAATCACAGAGTTGAGGTAGAGTAGTTGTAGGACACTGGAGGGAAAACCAGAGGACATTTCCTCCATAAATTATGACCTGATTTTACTAAAACAGTTATTTTGTGTAACAGGCAACATCTAGAATTCAGGCTAGCTGTTGCATGATGCTATGTAAGGCCTTTTGCCATGAGGCACGAAGTGGATAGGTAACACGTAGCATGAGGCTCCTAAGGAGGCAAATGCACGCTCCCCTTCCTGTTTTTGCTCCAACTCGCACTCTGTTTCATTTGTTGTTGCTCTCTCTTTTAAAACCAGTTTATGCCTAAAATTCATAGTGGGGCAAAATAGTTGCAGGGAAAGTTCCTCAAGTCAAGCTAGCTGTCGTCTGCAACTTAACTTGTCAAGTTGTGAGAGGCCAGTTTTAGAACGTAAGGCATGTAACTTGTTTTAACAGCCAATCAGCTCGTAGGGATGTCACCTGTCGCTAAGAGGCGCAGTGTGGGGCAGCCAGTATCAACACATGCTGCCTGGAATGACCAGTAATTGGCTGAAAAGTGATCATCACGGTCTTTATTTTCCAATGCCTGAACACAAGGTCAAGGAGAGGTGCAGAAGTCTAGTGTTCTTGTAGACCTCCTGAATTACAATATGCTGAAAGGTTATTATGGAATTTTTGCCAGATGACCCCCCCCAAAAAAACTGCCTACCCCAACTTTAAGAGATCAATAAGTTATCACAATTTATATATATTTCACTGAAAACTAAAAACCTTATGTTTGTGTAAGAGTGAAAGTAAGGCCATCAATAAAGTCGTTATAATTTATCCTCTGGGGACCACGAATGTCAAATTTATTCTTAATCCATCTAACAGCTGTTAAGATATTTCGGTGTGGACCCACATAGTGATGCAGCCTAATGTCAGACCAACATTGCCATCCCTAAAGCCATTCTTTTGGTTGGCCAAACAGATCCCGCTGCAATTGCTCGGTGCAGTTTAATGTGTTAGTGTCTCTAACTACCACAATATGCCTGATGCATGTCTGCCACAGATGGATTACACTGGTTCTTAGTTGAGTTGAGCCGTGTTTTGTGGGTGTGCCCTGAGCTGAGAACACCACTGTGAGAGCCAGGCACCCAAGGAGGATGTTCTCAAGTGGAGGAACCTAATCTCTCCCAGCAGGAATCCAAGCGGCTCTGTAAGTGTATGAATAGAGATAATATCTCTATAATGAGGCCTGTTTTGTACCATCAAAGTCTTCAAAAGAGTCGGAAACCTGACCTCTCTCCTTGCACTGACAATCCCTTAGTAATAGCTCCCTATTATTAATTGTTTTGCCGGCCTGCTAAGTCCTTGTCTCTCTCCAGCTCTTGTTGTTGTGTTTTAGCAGCTCACCCATGACCTGGTGCTTTTAAGTGCATTCCCATTCTGCCAGTTTGCAGCTCAATGGTAGGAAGGTGTTTGTTTGCCCTTTTGTCAAATGAAAAGTGTTTCCAGATACACAAAAGTGTAATTTCTCTTTCTTGTAGATGCTAAGCTGCAGGGAGTTGCAACACTCACATAAGGAAATTATCTCACACATATTATTTACGGGCAGCAAATTCTTATAATTTCAGCGATTATGCAATTTATCCTTTGAGTGTGTCCAACGCTGCCTGTTTTTTTTGGGTCAGACCCAACACAGGTGCGCTTCATATCGCTGAGCTGTTTGCTGTGGTTGGCTGACAAACATCCGGACGTGGTTAAAGGACTGACCAGACCACCTCAACCATGCCACACTGAGGATGTGGTCCTTTGCATATCCTGCTTTCGTGACCATTGTCTATTGTCACAGACATTATAAGTGGGTCATCTATCTGATGCTGTGAAGATTTCTGAGAGATCCAACTTCCTAGTTCTTCACAGGATAGCAAGCAGAGATCCAACTGCCTGATAGAGTTTGATGAATGAAATGTGACTTGTCGCTTGCGTGATTAAACATCTGTGCACTGCTAATCTGATATAACTGAAGCTGGCGACAGAGGACACGGACAGAACCGGATGGTGGTGGCGAGGATGGAAAAAGCACTTAAAAATCTTTGGTGACTCAGCATGTCTTTACTCTTCTAATAGGTGCAGTAGCTTTATGTGAATGTTGAGGTTGACCTAATGTTATTAAAGTCTGAAGCACACATCATTCTATTAAAATACACTTGCAACAGTAGCATGGGACATCTTAGGACATTTTGACTGACTCACTAATTGAATCCATCTTAAAATGCATGTGTGGGAAAACTAAATAAGAGCAGTGTGAGTCACAGCAGTCCAGTAGGGCCTCGTATAAACCTGAAGGATCATTAAGATGTCTGTCTATCTGTAATGGACAGTAATGGATGTAAAGTGTGTGATGTGATGAGTGATGGTACAGACATTGCCAATGGCAATGGCACTTAACCTGCTGTGCATAATAATTCTAGATCTTGTAGGCTACTGTTGCCTTTGGTTTTTTAGCCTTTAGTTCAATATACGGTAATGGGTGTGTCTTTGTTTTATTCTCTTGATCTGACGTTTCACTCCTGAATTTATTGTATTTATTGATTGTATTTGTTATTGTCAACGTTGCATATCTTTGTGGTAACTGTTGTGTTTTTGATGAATGTTGCAATCCAAAATTCCTTTGGGATGGTAACAAAGTTGAACCTTGACGTATCAAATCCAACCATGACGAACCTCGCCCACGCTCCGGCGAGTGGGTGGTGCTGTGTTCAGGTTGGATAGACATACTGCACTTTGGGCGGTGCTTGATTTTGGCTCAGATCTATTAAATATGGCAGACCGGTTACAAACTTTCTAATTTTTCAGGTCAACAGTACACTAAAATATATTTCAGGACGCATTTTAAGCGAGACATATAGGCAATGCAGTAACAGAATCTTGTTTCATGTTTGATCAGCACGTCCTGGTTTGACTGTTTGATCGTACTTTCGTGAGTCTGCTATGTTGTGTTGGACGGACCTCATTTGCATAAAGTAGAAGTCTAGTTGTGATTATGCAAATTCAGATACAGTGAACAGTCCATCAACTAGCCGTGCCGTGCCCATCATGTACTGCGCAGCCAGATCATCTCCTTTCCATAGAAAATGAATTGGATCCATCAACCTGACATACGTCAGCAGTTTTGGTGTGTCTGTACCACAATATTTTATAATAAAGGTTCGTATCGGTGCTCCAGACGTTGACAGTAAACTGTAAATATTGCCAATGTGCTGCATACCTCTGAAAACTTGAGTATGAAAGTGTCATTTAAAAAAGAACATGGGTAAAGTTTTCTCTTAAAATGACCTTAAATGTCACATGTGTGGAGCCTCACTGTGAGGCTCCTTAAGTAGCACTTTTTTTTTCACATGGTGACAGGTCACCATTCCATGTAAGTGGTGCAGACACACACACAAGAGGTTTGCACGCACACACAAACACATGCCAAAGGCATTTACCAACACAAGCATCTCACAGAGAAGTATCTCCATCAAAAACAGCCCGCTCTCTCCATCTGTTAAACAAATAGGCAGCCCCTACAAAGGTGTGCAAAAGAATCCACATGATCAAAGTGTATGAGAATGGCAGCCTTGTCCTGGCCTGGCCATTATCAGGCCCCATGAATGCCTGTCTTCTCCTCTTTTGTCGGTCGAGGCATTGACAGTCACTCACCCGGCAATGACTGTCACACCAGCGCAAAGAGCCAGCCGCCGACAGGGGCCAACCACATCAAACGAGGCTGTCAAGGGGCCCTGCTCGTGAACCGTGGCAACAAACACCTCCTGATCCTCACCTACAGCTCAGCAGCAGACACCCACCGCTGTGCTCTCAGCCACTGCCTCCACTGAGAAAAGATGTACTGCTCAGACCTCATTTCCCTCTCTGCAGCCCCCCTCCTTCTCTCTCTCTCCCTGTCAAGTAGTGCTTGTGTTAACCTCCAGCCTGCGGAGACACAAAGGGCTGCTAAAGTGTTTAAGAATGCTTTATGGATGCATGACAGGGGAAGGCTGACACTGCTGGGGGTCAGAAAGTATACAGGATGTGAATGAGATACATTCAGTTTTGCTTTCAATTTGGAGCAGAGTCACACTTGATTTAAGCTGGATGATGTTTGAACTTCAAAAGTCGACCAGAGGAAAAAGACAATAATTTTCAATCGGCTGTGACAAGCACTTTGGTCAAGTCAGCGTGAGTGCAGGTTGCATGTGTGAACGACCGGCTTCAGGTTACATTCATGGAAATAATGCACTCTACCTGCACCGTAAATGTAGTGTTTTTCCTTAACTGATAAGAAGTTTATATTAATAAATACCACATTAAATAAACAATACTAAAATGCTGCTTTTTGCATTTTAAAGTGACAGTTACTGCGCTTACAAAGAAGTTTGAAACATTGTAAATTTCATTTAGTGTTAACTTTATAATTTATTGCAAAGAGCCTATAACCAGCTTTGCTCAACACAGGTTAATATTTTTGTACCCATAAGAAAGCTCATTACAGGAGGTAAATTTGACATCTGGAGCATCGAGTTACAGCCAATTACAAAGCATAGTCATAACTTCTAAACTACACTATAAACTAAACTACACTTTAAACTAGACTACAAACTATGTCATTGATTTTAAAGTTTCATGAGCAAAACATTTAACATATCAGAGAAACGTATTTAAGTGGGATCTACAATACCATAAATGTAAATACAAATGATAAAGTAAGACTGAAAACTATCATTTTGGAAATCATTTTCAGTGTGGTCTCCTGCTTGACCCCCTTATTTTATTTTGGTTAACTGTGATGAGACTGCCACCTGTAGGCCAAGCATAATCACAGTCCCTTTAAAGCCACTGTAAGATATTTCTTAACTGTTCTGCTAAGCCACCGGACAAGCAAAAGCAAAAATGAGAAAGAGAGGTTTTTAAAAATATGCAGCAAAAAACCTGCACTTTTGCCTACGAGATATTGAAAAAGAGGAGAAAATATTTGTAAGTCAATCTAACATGATGCAGGTGATAACTAAAATGTGTTGTTCTCTTATTGCTGCTGTTCCTTTAAATATATTTATGTCACAAATCCTTTGCCAATGAAAAGAACACCCGGACTGATGTAAGGACAATAGCAAGATGTGGTGACCTATTTTGCTTTTCATTTTTCAGTCCTATTTTATCACTTGTATTTATATTTATGGTATTGTAGATCCAAAAAAAAATATGTCTCTCTGATATGTTAAATATTTTGCTAATGCAACTTTAAAATCAATAACATAGTTTATAGTGTAGTTTGGTTTATAGTATAAAGAACTTTCACTAGCATAATTAGAATGATCTGCTTGTAAATTTTATTTGAATATGTCCCTAACAAAAATTTGATAATGTTAGTCTTGATTATTATTATTATTTATAACTAGGTTGGTTAATGTCATATAATATTCGTTAGTGTGCATGTTATGAGTTAGGCCTACCTTGATATTCAACTCTTTCCAGTCTGCAGGGTTATTGTTTCAGTTACCATAAAAGATGACATCCTTCATATTGCTGGAAATGAACAATTACTATTTTTCTATTTCAGGCTCGATTACTTGAAATCAGTGACCTACACTAAAAAGTTTAATAGAGTAAAGCTCAATAAAACCAGCATAGCTCAAAGTAGGCTGCGCGGACACCTGAATTTTCTCATCACTAAGAGTTTAGCATGTAAATGTTAAAGGTACACTATGCAGTTTCAGGGGAGGGGGATTTGTTTACGTTTGCATAACCTGCAATTAGTGTACAAAACAACATAACCCTTGGAATCATTGTATCTTACGTCACCATAAATCAAAACAAAATCATTTTGAGGCACCGTGAACCAAATGTAAGCCTTCTTTGAATGTTTGTAAACGAAACTGTGGGCCCTGCCGTTGTAAACAACCACAGTGAAACAGAAACTTTTCAGGCAGATTTCTAGCTTCAAACAGTGTTCCAGGGTCCCAGTTTACCTCTTGACAGTTTGTACATTCAGTTATGAAAATATAGCTTCTTTTTTTCAATCCTCAGAGTTACAAATTTCTCTCCCAAAGCTGCATAGTGCACCTTTAAGTCAGGGGCATCAGCATAAGTACAGTATGTGGACTGGAGGGTCTATTTTTTGTAATGCAGGGCATAGTGTAATTACAATACTCAACTGAGCAAGCACTCAAGCTGGTCCTGCAAGTCAAAACAAGAAGTAATGTCGAAATTCTTTTTATTATTTAACAGTGTAAAGCTTACCTTAGCTGAACTGTCAATAAATGCGAAGGCCATACTCGATTACTCTGCGATCTTCTAACCACGCCTTAATCTATGATGATCGCTCCTCGCAACTAACTTGGTCTCACTTAAGATGGCGGCCTAGTGGTCAGAGGTAGCCGTAACGCGGTTATTACATGTCAACATGTCACTTCTCAGAGTGTGTGCCTTTGCCAAATGTCTAAGCCGTCGCAGTTTATTTGAGAAGTGCGCTGCTCGTGTGTCTTTTTCGGACTGTTGTCAACTGTGTGTGTCGCGAAGGAGCGGCGCAGTGAGACGAATAGCAGGTGAGCCGGAGGAGTCGTGCCTCGCATTGATATCACAGCCAGTTCGGAGAGTTCACGGTACAGAATGATGGATAAGTTCACCACGTCCGTTTAAAAGCCAGTGCCAGTGCTGAGCCAACGCTAATGCAATGGCGAAATGCTCTTTTTGTAACGTTATCGGGTTGTGTTGTTTGTGGGGTTATCTCACAGTACAGTGTGCTAAAATTAAGTTTTTAAGACCAGTCTGAAGATGTTTTTGTTTGTGGACTCGAACTTGACCGTTAACGACAGCGGTTAATGGTTTTTCCTGGGGTAAGTCAGGAGAAATATCCTCACTGCTGCATTTTTTAAAATTAGCTCCTGATTTAAGAAACACAGGTGTTAGTTTATCTATCCCCTCTGTGGCAGGCTGTAATGGCTTAAGCTTCGGGGATGGAGCGGGTCACATTATAGGATGGTGGTTCGATCCTCAGCTCCTTCCCTGAATTCTCGTGTGTATGTGAGGAACAAACTTAGCAAAATAAACGCAAATATAGAAGATTTTAAAAAAAAAAAATAGAGAAAAAGATGCTTATTTGTGCAGAATTTAAGGCTGTCATAATTACTATGCTCTCTAATGTTCTACAATTGTTTTTATCTGTTGTTTCTTTCAGAGACACCCTTACAGCTTCAAAGAAGAAATGTTTCATTTGTAATCCCGAAGACAGAAGATGGAAAGAAACGTGTACTGGAACAGTTCCAGTTGTTAGATGGTATGTGATTCTAGACAGCGGGTTGGCCACTGCACATAGTAGCATTTTAAATTAGTTGCAATTTCGTACCAAATTCTGTTATATTACTGATCTCTGATAAGTTACTTTTGGGCTGCCACCTGAAGCTTAACTTTTTTTGTGTTTTTTCCGAAAACTAGACAAATCATGCTGGTACACG